>JANHFX010005836.1:17676-28692 GCA_027560015.1 Chloroceryle amazona | reverse complement strand
TGCTGGATACATACGCTAGCCACCTCCGTCTGTGCGGGGGGGTGGTCGTGTTGTGGGTGGTTGTGTTGTTTGTGTGGGGGGGGGGGGGGGGGGGTGGTGTATAAGAATAAGCTAAATCTCAAGTGTGAAGTAGTGTTCTGAAATTGTACCCTGCAAGATGAATTTGCTTAGTAGAAAGTGCTTTAGTTTACTCAAAACTCTGTACTACTTTTCTTTCATGCTGTTTCAAGTAGCTTTCTTTTTCCTTTGTGATACAAACATAGTGTTGTGATGCATGCTCTTTATAAAAGTTTCCTGTGATATGTGTCTGACACCTTCCTTTAGCTGAAAACATTGCATGTTCCAGGCAATGCTCTGATTTACTGAGTCAAGCCCAGTATCATGTTGCACGAGCACGCAAGCAGGATGAAGAAGAGAGGGAGCTGCGTGCAAAGCAAGAGCAAGAAAAGGAGCTGCTTCGCCAAAAACTTCTTAAAGAACAGGTTTTATTCTATTATATTTTTTAAAAGGGTACCCATCAACAAGACATATACTGCTGTTTCTCTGTGGTGGTATCTGCTGTTAGTAGCTATTTATAATATATATACTAAGGTCTAGTAACTATTTCTCTTAATTAAAGTAAGTGCTAGCAGCAAATGCTATTGACAACAGGTGATACTCTTTCTCATAGCCTCAGAAATTGATTTCATTATACAACTGAAAATCTACTTGGTGAAGGTCTGCCATCAAAGCTCGGTATCGGTAGCTGGGTGAGGACACACTTGGTGCAACGGTTCTTCCAGGCTTTTGCCTACTCTTGCATAGGCTTTTAGACAGCTTTTTCCCCATGTGGACCTTCTGCAATGACAGACTGTTAAAAGTCAGTCTTCCAGTTTCTTGTTAGCAAATAATTTATAAGCCTACAATTATCATCACTGCAATGCTGTAAATACACTAGTAACAGTTAGCTTTCCTTCTGTTTTAGGAAGAGAAGCGCCTAAGAGAAAAAGAAGAACAGAAGAAACTTCTGGAACAAAGAGCTCAATATGTGGAGAAAACCAAGAATATTCTGATGTTCACTGGTGAAGTAGAAGGATCAAAGGAGAAAAAACGTGGTGGCGGTGGAGGCAGGGTAGAACAGAAATTTATTATTTTCATTTTTGTTTGTGTGTTTTGGGGCTTTTTGTGCTGTTGTTGGCTTTTTTTATTGTTTTGGGTTTTTTAAATTTTATTTTTGAGTTTTGTTTTGCTTAAATCTCTTTCATTTTCCCTTTTGATATATAGTCTCTTGCACAGGCTTTTCATTTTGGGCTTTTAGGCTTTACTGAGTGAAACTGCACAGGTTTAATACCCAGATGTAAATATTTTAAAGTTCCATGGTGGCATCACCAAAATCTGTTCTATTCAATTCTTAAAATAGTAGGAGAGGATTATTTTATTATGTGCAAATTTGAAGTCAGTTTCTAAATGATACAAATCTAGAGATTACAGGAAAGCTGGCATAAGAAGGTCTTCAAAAAAGTGTTCAGATAAAGTTTCTATGTGGAATTGTTTTTGGATGGCTTTCTAACTGGAGTGTGAGTAATAGTTTGTACTGGGGGCTTTTATTTATTACAGCGGTCCAAAAAAGGAGCAGGGGAATTTGACGAGTTTGTCAATGATGACAGTGATGAAGATCTGCCTGTGTCCAGAAAGAAAAAGAAGAGGAAGGGCAGTGGTAGTGAACAAGATGGGGAAGAAGAGGAGGGGGAGAGGAAGAAGAAGAAGAGGAGGAGGTAACTGATACTTGATGATAAATTTCCCTGGGAGATGCTATGGCTTTTCAAACCATTATGGATGAGGATATACTTAAAAACAAACCATTGTCAAGAAGTGACCTGATGAATTTTTATTTCCCCAGCCACTCTACAAAAGAAATAAGAGTATCACTTGATAAACTGGACATTTCTTGAGACTGATAGTTTTGCATGTGTTGGTTTTTTGCGGTGTTATGCTTTACATCATGTAAAATATGTTTCTGTTTAAGACCCCAGAAGGCAGATGAGGGGAGTGATGATGAAGAACATGAAAATGGTCCAAGACCTAAGAAACGACGTCCACCCAAAGCAGAGAAAAAGAAGGCTGTAAGTTAAACTCTAAATAAACTTTCTAAATATGCATTTGGAGTTCAGCATTACCCTAGTCAAAAGAGATGAATGTTTCTCCTGTAGCAAACTGCCTTTACACTTATTTTTATCCCTGCTGCTGCTTCAAGGATGAAAAGGATATTTCCAAAGCCATCTAGAATTAAGTGATAATTAATGGAAAAGTTTTCTAAAGCATGTCTGTTTTTTTGAATTAGTTTCTGCGTTCAAACACTGTGCTTTAACCAGCCATATCAACAAATAACCCTTTGTTTTTCTTCTGTACAGCCCAAACCAGAACGTCTGCCTCCTTCAATGAAGGGAAAGATCAAATCAAAAGCCATCATTTCATCAAGTGATGACTCTTCTGATGAGGATAAACTTAAAATTGCTGATGATGGGTAAGAACATTAATTAACTTAGTATGTACTAAAGTTTCAATGCGTGCTTTTAAGAGAAACTGCAGTGTTAATAATAATGAGATAATGTGATGATGAGAAGCCTTTACTGTACTCTCAACATCACTTTCCATTGCAAATTAATTCTGCTCCCTCATCTCATTCTGATAACGCTAGCATTGCTGATATCCTGATGCCTCATTTTATTTTTAAGCCAAGGATAGCACCTTCTAATACTGTCTTTTTTTATTGTTTTGTTTTCCCTCTTGCAGACATGCTAGGAATAGCAACAGTGATTCGGATGATGGGGAACAGCAGCACAGTAAACGCATCGTTTCCGATAGTGATTCTGATAACAGAAACAAATCTGGTAGTGAGGCAGGGAGCCCGAGGAGGTCGAGTGTCCACCCATCTGAGGAAGATTCTGACAGTGACAGGTCAGCCAGAAAAAGGAGGCGGTCAGACTCGGAGCAGTCTGACAACGAGTCTGTACAGTCGGGAAGAAGTCGTTCTGGTGGTTCAGAAAATGAATCTCGCCCAGCTTCTCGCAGTGCTGACTCAGAAAGAGATTCCGAGAGAGGATCTGACAACGAGGGTTCTGGCAAAGGATCTGGTAACGAATCTGAACCAGAAGGGTCCAACGATGAGGGGTCTGAAGGTGGTTCAGATGACAGTGATTAGATCCAAATTACAGACCGTCTTTTTAAAATGTTCATGTAAATACATTTCAGTTGTAGGGAAAATCCAATTTTTATATTTGAAAACTGTGATCTAAAAAACCCTAATGGTTTAGTAAACTGTTGTGAGACCTTCCTGTGATGCTTTCTGTTAGCAACTAATGGATGTTTCTTTGAGTTGGCTTATGGTGCATTCTGAAGTTGAGACTGCTGTAGATGAAGAACAGAATCCCTGTACTAGCATCAGCACACCGAGGATGGAATGCACATAAAAACTATGGAACATCAAATCTCTCTTTAGGTGGTTCCAGTGTGGCTAAAACTGTGTGTTCTGTGCTTATACATGCATGGATGGATCTTAAAATCCTACCAAATGAAACAAAGAGCTGTGGATATTTATCTTTTTCCTCATTTTAAGTAAAGGTCAGTAGGGAGGTTTTTCTTACTTTCTATTAAAGAATACATTTGCCATGATCCAACTCCCGAGGAGAGTTTGTTGTTTTTGTTATGTTTTTGTGTTAAATTGGGTGAAAAGCTGCACACATTAAAGAAATTTTATAAAGTAATGATGCAGATATAGATAAAATATTGAAATGGACAGATTAAAAGAAAAAATAAATTTAGAGAACTCCTTATTACTTGGGAAAGGTAAAGCCACCAGTGTTACAATAAACTCTTCCTGCTTATTTGTTTGGAGTGATTTATTTTGGCCCTTAAAAGGTATAAGCAGAAAACCTGTAACCATTAAATTTGACAAAGGAATCTGCTTTGAGGATGTAGTATTAACATTATTTTAGCCTAAGTACATGGCCTTTGGAATTAAGTTCTTTCGTGGAATGTGTTCAGGATCAACAATAAAGAATTGCTGTGTTGTAGACAAAAGTGAACCCTATTTCTCTGAAAAAAATCAGTATTTTGCACCAGTCCAAAAATGTTTTGTTTTTATAACTTTTTTCATTGGTCAAGTTCTACGTTAAGCATTTGCTAAGAGAACATTCGATAGACCTGGAGACCATATCACTACTATAACCTAAACTGTATTGTTTTGCTGTCAGAAGGTCCAGGTTGTCACTACTGATAGTTCAAGTACTAACTGAAAGTTAAGTTTCCCATGCTGCTATTTCTGGTTTGCTGTGAGCATTAGCTGTTCTCATTGTGTATAGTTTGGTTTGGGGTTTGTTTTGGTTTGGGTTTTTTTCTCTTTGTGTGTTTATTGGGCTTTTGGTAACCATAGCAGACAAAGCAGAATGTAGAACAGTTGAGAGGTCTCCTTTCATGGCTCAGTATAGTAGAGAGTTTCTTACCTAATGTGGTCTTACCTAAAACTTACATGCTTGGTAACATTCAGAGTAGAAGAACTGCTATCGTGCTTGTTGGATTGGAGCAAAACTGAATCTTAACTCAATATTCTTGTTGATACAGTCACTTAGGTGGAAGACTTGCGACAGTCCGAGACTGGAAGCTAGATAGCTTTGAAAACATGCACTTCAGGAAAATTCATGGCCCTTTTAGGAAATGATTCTCCTGTCAAGAGAATCATGACCCAAGTGCTCCTCTCTCAGAATCGCAAGGAAGCAGTGGATAGATGAGAGATGTACGCTTGATGTCACAGTGCTTCAGTTATGAAACTGGAGAAGTGGAAGGAAATGAAAGCAGCTAAAACTACTACATGCAAGGTGAAACAAATAGAGCACTGGCAGCAATGGCACGAGTAACTAGTTTCTAAGAACAGGAAGGAAAATGAAAACGTACAGCACTTACTATGGAATCTGAGAAGCTTTTTTCTGCCTCAAATCTCCACTCTCCTCTCATAGCCACCTCTACCTCATTATTAATTGTATCTTTCTTAAGAAAAGTCTGAAGGTCTTGGTTTGGTGCTGTATGTAGCAAGATATATTTTCTCTAGGTAAAACAGCTCTAGATGAAGTGCTGAGTGAGTCCAGATCTAACATCCAGCTGGAGAGAAATATTTTCAGTAAGTGTAAAATAAAAGGAGGTACTGCCTGAGGAGTAGGTGCATTTTTTGACTTTGTACAGACAAAAAGGAGGCTCATAAGAAGAGGTTATGACTTGAAAGGGCTTAAAATGCCTGATTTTCAAGAAGCCAGTCAGCAGGGAAAGAAAGGGAACAGCGGATGCTTTTGTTCTCTCTGCCCTGCTTTTACTGAGCAAAAGGGGAAACAAAACCCAGGTTTTCTTTTTTCTCTCCTTTGATTAGGAGGGTTAATGGGAAGATGAAGGTTATATGTAAGTCACATGTTGCTGTAACTGGAGAGAAAGATGTGTTTTAGCTTAATTCATATTTTCTAATACTTTTTAAAAGTGCGGTGGTGTAGTGTTGCCATCATTCTCTTGGCAGCATTCCTCACTTTCTGAAGTAGGTGGTTGGCTTGTAGCTATTAAATTCCTTTATTTATAGCAGTAATCTTTTCCAGAATAAAATACAGGGAGTTAGTGTAATACTGCATTGCTGTAGAAGTGTTTTGTTTAGTTTGTTATTCACCCACTAACAAGTTGCATGGCTGTATGAGAAGAGCTTTTCCTGGATCTTGAGGTCTGTGGCAGTGTAGTGTTCTGCTCTTCCACGTGAGGACATCTCTGCTAGAATGCATTAGAGAAAGATTGTGTAGAGTTTGCTGTTAACAAGCAGTTGATTCAGAAACTGGCTATTTTGAAGTTAAGGACTAGGCCCTTCACAGAACAGACAGTTCAAATGTAACTTAATTAAAACTACTAAGTAGTTGTGTGGGTTTTTTCTGGTTATTTTTTAACCCACTTACTCAGTTTTTCAGAAACACTTCCAGGGAAGGTAGCTGTCACCGCTGAGTAACAAGGCATCTGCATGTGAACTGATTTTGTTCTCTTTTTGAATGTCTGCTTCTGCTAATTTAACTCTGAAAACAAGAGGAGGCTATCCACACAGAAGCAAGGTGCAGGAATACATTTGGGAATGTGCTGCCAAAGAATGTTTTGGACAAGGTAAGTCCTGTGGTAGTAGCACTACAGCTAAAATTGTATCAGTTCTTTTTAAAAGGAAGGGCTTCTTTCTGGGAGTAAGTTGCTTTCCATGTTAAATTGCTGTTTAGAGCAGAGTTTGTTGTAGCAAAGCCCTTTCCTCCACATATTTCAAGTGTTTTATTAGGGATTGATTAATACTGTTGTCATCTTCTATTAAAGCCTGCAAGCTTTTTGAAACAAGTTTCCTCCCTATTTTGCTTTGTGCATTTTCTTTGCTCTTAGGCTGTAGTGTTCTGATGATCTGCTTGTTTGACAGTAGTATCCAGCTCACAGTAAATGAATCTTGAATTAAGTAGTTACCCTTAAAAATTCCAACAGCAAGGACAAATTCAGCATTAATATGGGTAACAAAGGAAGCTGACAAAATGAATGTGAAGAAGGCTGTGTAACCAAATACTCTTCCCACAGCTAGTAGTACTTACCACTCTTCTAATAATAGCCTGTTGTTATTTAGCTAAACCCCATAGTTGTTCTATAGAAGAGGATTGAATTGGAGACACAATCTAAGACATAAGAGAGAAATTCAAAGTATACTGAAAATGTGTAGTATTTCTATCTTAACTGTGACTTTTTTTTTTTCAGTCAACATCTACTCAAACTTGGTTTATACTAAAAAGACTCGAAACTTTAGGACTTTTTTTGTTCTTGGCAGAATGCAGAGAAGATTCAGGTACAGTTGTATAGTCAGGCAGCTTGTAACATGTCTCTTATTTTCCTTCAGTCCAGAACTACTACAGAAGTTAAGAATACTCATCATAGTTATTTTCTTCTTTTGCATTAATCTTCTTTTACTGTCAGAGATAGATCTGTCTCTCTAGGTTGTTCTCTTCCCCTTTTTAAGTTTTCCTTTACCCTTCAGCAAAAACTCCTCCTTTCTCTGCAACCTCCAGAGTTGGGGACCGGTTAAGTATTTGGTGTGCAAAATATGTCATATTGGAAAGTTCACCTGTTTCTAATAGCTCCATTTGGAATGATAGATGCTGAAGAGTCCACATTGCCACTTCTAAATATGTATCGTCCTTATCTTACACATGTCCCTGTATCTGACATTTGGAGATGCCCCCAGTATTGTTATGGTGTTGTTGAAACACATACTTTTGTATCTTCCAGCATACCTAGCTCTAAATTTCAGCAAGGACATTCTCCTTAAGAATACTTGTGCTTAATGGTGGGTACAGACTGCTTCTGGGGCATGTTTGTCTGCTTTTGATGATGTCCTAACTGAGGTACTCAGCTTGTTCCCTCTCCTGATGAGCTACATGTTTGAATTTGTCTCTCAATGTCAGAGGTGCTACTTCTGGTCAGACCTTATCTCTCTTAGATTCTTATCATTTAGCTGAGTTTCTGTTAAATGCACCTTGTAGATGAAGACGGCGCTGGTTAGACAGTAAAAAGCATTTCCCTAGACTTACACGTGGCTGCCCTGGGTTTTCCACCTAGTATTCATACAGACCAGTCCCCCTCATCTCCATGCATCTGTTTTGTTTATGGTCACTGCATCAGGGGAGTTAGTATGTATTTGTAGGAGTCTTAACCCATAACTCTTGCAGTGTGCCTCCTCTCTCAGTCTGCAGGCTGTCTGTGGTTTGTGCAAGGCAGAAGAGCCTCGGGCATTAGCTGAGTAATGGAAATGGGGTAATTAGGTGTTGCCATATAAACCAAATGGTGTTACTGGAAGGGACAGGGAAGGAAAAGAATAAAAAGAAGCAGTCTGATTAGTGCTTAATATAGACTTTTATTTTTTTTATGGTCTTGCTGCCTAATCACTTGGGGCCTCCCTGTTTCTAACTTGGATCTTCTGTTTGGGCATTCTGTCTCTCTGCACTCATTCACAGTTAATGCCCAAAGGACACTCACTTCGCCCATAAACACTTCAATTTCTGTTGTCTTTAAGCAGTGCAGGGGAAAGGATATTTTTTTTCCAGAGCATATGCAAGAGCTATTGATCTATCCAACTGTAAAAGAGAGAATGGAGATTTTAACACTAAAACCAAGCAAAATGTACATTTAAAAAATAGAAAAATGACATCACAAAAGACATAATCTAGAGAGGGAAGGTCATTCACACAGAAGAAGAGCACTCTGGTGGTGTGGTTGCAGAGATCCCCTCTGGTATAAGCAGCAGCATTACCAATGTAATGTTCTGTGCATTCCCCAAGGACTGTTAAGCTTGAATGGACCGTGTGGAGAAAAGCATGCCCTGACCCCCTCCCTCAGCTGCCGGGGCTATCGGGCTTCGTGGGCTTTGCCTACAAACATCAGCCCTTCCCTGCAGTTGCACTTTTGCAGCCTGTTCCTTTTCTCTGTTCCAGCTGAAGCAACGTAGTGTTTCTTACTGTTTTCACTCATTTTTTATCTTTGATGCTACTTCTAAGCAATGTGTTAAGAGTGGACAAGGAGGTGGGCAAAGAGGTGGACTACAAATTGTACGGCAGGAGACCTGAATACCTATGTGTGGAGGAACAATCACCCAGTCTTTTTACCCTTTGTGTGACTTGAATAAAACTTAAGCTGCTTTGGGCCAGGATGATTTCTTACAGAGTTGCCCGGTACCAAATATACTGGAACCCAAACTTACTCAGATGTCCAGCTGCAATTTTAAAACCATATTTATTATTTCTTTAACTTCTATGGGTGATGTTTTTAATAATAATGCAATAACATGTTTTGCTAAACTGCTGTGCTATTTGGAACCCTTTTCTTTCCTATATTGAATTAGACTATTGAAAGCATGTATAATCACTCCTGTGGCCAAAAAAACAAACCAACCAAACCAGAATAATACACATTGGGTCGATGTTTGTCACTCATTCTAAGATCACTTACCCTTTTTAGCCATTACCAGCAGGAGAATCCAGTCTCCTGTTACATCAGAGCCTTTTTGTCTGATCTGCAAGGTCCTTGGAGCGTAAGTTGCATCCTACTTGATTATAAAATGGCAATCATTGTTGCTTGATTAATGACAGGATACTCTCTCCAACAAGTACAACAGCCTCTTTCTCCTCCTTCGTAGTAGGAAGACTAGCACAGTCAATCTGGTTTTGGTTTGGAATGGTTTAATTTAAAAAGAGAAGACTATAAACACATAATTTTACTATTAGGAAAGGTTTAAGTCCGGGCCAAGACTCTGACTGGCTAACAAATTAGGGCCAGAATTGTCTTAGGGAATTAAGGCTTTATTGCTAAACACTGATCTTCATTGCTGATCTCTGTGTTGAAGAGCTGTGTTTTGGGCCAGGCATGCCTTGAGTCAATTCCTGTCTGAACTAAACTGCTCCAGAGCCACTTTGCTTTTCCAGAGTATTTTCTGTAGGCAATTACTACTCCCCGCAAAGCTTTAGCACAGGTTTTGGTTATAGTTGCACAATCACTGAGGTTGCCAAATAATCACTTGGAACTTTCCCATGTTGATTTGTTTAAAAAAAAAAAAGAAACAAAAAAAATCACACAACCCCCTCCTACCCCACCTACCCCACTCAACCAACAAGAAAACCACAAACCACAACTTAATCATGGGGGGGGGAAGAATGCAGAACAAAAACCCACAAGAAAAACCCAACAAAACAAACGAACTTCAAAAACCCAAGTGTGTGTCAGGATGTGAGCAGCTTGTCCGTCACTGAAGACTGACAGTTCCCTCCCTCTAACAGAATTACCGTGCCATAGTGAGCTTTTCTAGTGTGTAGGGGAAAGAGAAGATAGGTTCCTGGTGCCTGAGGTACTTAAGACTTTTAAGGTTCTAGTTCCTCTGGTACTGGCCCCTGTAGTGCCCTGAATCACTTCAGAGGGTTCCAGTCGTACAACTTCGTTCCTTGTTCCCTGACAGGGAGAACATGACGGGCAAATGGTTTTTTCTGGGTTTCTTGTAGAAGTGACCCAACTCTCCAGCTGTCTGGGAAGTTCATTCTCAGCATTTGAGTTGTGCTCGAGGCTGGGTAATGGAAGTGTTCATCTCATCTTTTTGAGGTCTGAGGGCTGAGGCTAAAGCTGTACGCTTCCCAGCAGCAAGCAGATCTGTGCTTCACACTTGGTGGAGGTGTCTCTGGCTTTAGCAGAGGCAGAGAAATCCTGCTACTTTCTTGTAGCTCATGAGGTTTGTCCCTTGATGATCTTTTTATTTTTATTATTTTTAACAAAAGCAGTCAGTAATTTGACAACTACATAAACTTCATATTAACCTGTGAAGCTTAGAGATGTAAAAAATAATGCCTTTGTCACTTTAGTTAAGGGAAGTACAGCCACAATTAATGTCAAGTGGAAAAGAATTCTTTTCAAAGGAAGTTGGAGGTGCACAGTGGAATCCTGAAAGTTATTTTAGAGAGCAGTCGTGTAGTGCATGAAAAGAGAATCGAGGGAGGACAACTGTAAGGTTAAAGAAAAGTAAGTTTCTTAAGTAAAAGGTATTGATCTAGTGACTTTTGTGAGATTACAGGATTTTTTTACCTACAGTCTACTTCACAGGAAATGCTTCTGATTAAAACAGTTGTACCTGAGAAACAGCATCGAGCTTCTGTGTTCAGTGTTGCCAGCTGGTTTGATCCCGATTCTTGTTTTGCTCGGTGCTTTCTGTAAACTCCACGTGCATGAATAATAAAAACCACTCGCACTCGGTGTTTTGGGGTTGAGCTGAGTTTGGTTTGGGGTTTTGCTTGGGGTTTTTGTTGGTTGGTTTGGTATTTTTAAAAAATGTTTAGTCCTTGTCATTGCAGTGTCAAGTTTGAAGGTCTGAAGCGAAGTCCCTTACAGGTGCCAAACAAACCAAACCAGTCTTTACTATGTGTCAAGATTTCCAACTCAGACTTTCTAGAGTGAGGCTTTGCT
>JANHFX010005836.1:0-17576 GCA_027560015.1 Chloroceryle amazona | reverse complement strand
TTCACAGGAAATGCTTCTGATTAAAACAGTTGTACCTGAGAAACAGCATCGAGCTTCTGTGTTCAGTGTTGCCAGCTTGTTTGATCCCGATTCTTGTTTTGCTTGGTGCTTTCTGTAAACTCCACGTGCATGAATAATAAAAACCACTCGCACTCGTTGGTGTTTTGGGGTTGGGCTGAGTTTGGTTTGGGGTTTTGCTTGGGGGTTTTTGTTGGTTGGTTTGCTATTTTTAAAAAATGTTTAGTCGTCATTGCAGTGTCAAGTTTGAAGGTCCGAAGCGAAGTCCCTCAGAGGTGCCAAACAAACCAAACCAGTCTTTACTATGTGTCAAGATTTCCAACTCAGACTTTCTAGAGTGAGGCTTTGCTGGAGCACCAGGCACCTACTGATGCTAACCCAGTTCAGGGACAGTTGTGCTGTGTCTCCAGCACAGCCAGCCCACGGAGGTACCTAATGGCAGAGCACCGAGACAGCACACAATTTGTACATGCTGCAATTACGTGTTAATAGGCAATTATGGCAGATTTTATTTCAGTGTGATATGGCCAGGTGATTTAGATGAATTTAATTTATCTTCAGACATCTAAAAATTAGCAGTCTAGACACCTTGTACAGGCCCATGGAGGCCATGGGCTGGCATCCCCAGGGGGCAAATCATCCTATCCCAAGATAATTATCTGAGGTAGGTGGAATGAATCACTTTGAGGAACCTGTTTCTGTCTGTTGCCTGAGGACTGTATAGATGTCTAGACACTCAACATTTGAGTAGTTAAATTTAAGAGGAATCCCACCCAGAAAAACAGCAGCTCAGACATTATCTTTATGATAGTAATTTGAATTAGTTTCCAATTGTAGATGTAATTTAACCCTCTCTTCTCCCAACCCCCCTCCCCCCAACGATTGTCTAGGATCAAGTTTTCATGAGTCTTAATCACGCTCTAAAACTTAAAGGGAGATTTCCAAGAGCAGGCTTCCATGCAGCTGGTATCCACCTACCAGTTCCCTTCTTGTGGGGGCTTTTACAAGGTGTTGGGGCTTTGGGGGTTTTTGTAACATTTTGGGTTTTTTCCAGATTATATTATAGCTCTGCTCTTTCAGCTAATGTCAACAGCAAGCTTTTTCTCACAGTGTCAGCTAAACTTAAGAGTTACTTCTTCTGCATCTGTGAAAGCACATTAGCATCTGAGAAATCAAGATGGAATGCTCAGAACTTTTGTGGTAAGTACACAAAGACAGTACTGTGTGTAACTTACCCAAATTTATAGTGTCGCAGTGAGTGGGGGACTCCTCCTCTACGGGTGTCGGTGTGACAGAAGTCTCAGGCTGACAGGTGGGTAAGGTTGTGCTGTTGTAATGCACTAGGTTCTATGGAAAGCCTTTGCTTTTTCTAGCGTGTGTTTCCCAGGTGTAGCGTCCAACTTCTCAGCTGCTGGTTGTGTATTTCACTGCACAGAGAATAGGTGCATTACTAGGAGTCAACTCAGTCCTTTTTATTATCATGAATATTCCCTACTTAAAGATGGAATCCAAAGCTCATAGGATGGCAGGAATCACCTGAATTTATATTGTTTGACTGAGGAGCGGTCTGTTTATAAAAGCAAGAGGGAAAGGAAGAGTTTGAATGAATTAAATTTCCTCTTAGAAACCTGATGAAGAGTGCAGAGCCTTCTAGGAGAGTATCTAAACTAGCAAATTAGTTGGGTGTTGGCCCACTTCCTGAACTGAGTTTGCAGTCCTTCGTGACGATTACTCTGGAATTTGCACTGACAGGAATTCAGTCCGGAGAGCTGATAGAGCGAGACGTTCTTTAATGTGGCTTATTCTGGCCACCGGACTGCCACCATCCCCCTACTCCTCGTGCTGGCCGTGGGCCTTCACGGGTGGAACCCACGGGAGCTACGTGCCAAAATGCAGAGACAGGGGTGGGGATTTCTGGATTTTTGATTGCTGACATTGTGTATCTGCTGAGCTGTTTACCTAATTGAATTTATGAATGGTCTTTCATCATAGCTAAATAATTCATGGGCTTGAAAGTTCCAGGAGTGGGTATTGTCCTTACATCTGTTCTGGAGATGGGAAACTATGGGAAACTGCAGGTCACTGTGGAAATGTCCACTGGAGTAGGAAATGAAACCGACTGACATGGTGAGTAATGCCAGTGAGTTAGGTCCTCCTGGAAGGAGTGCAGTACACCTACCCCAGCTCTCGCGACTCGGACATGCTTGGCACTTCCTTCTGAAGGCTGGCTCAGGGCTCTGCTGCACACCAGTTGTTTTTGTACCGACTTGAGGCAGGCCTGTACTTTTCCGATGGGCTCACTGTGCTGCATGTTTTGAGAATCTTTAAGGTTAATTAACTCAGCAAGCAATGTACGCTTGAAGTCGTTGAGTAACTAAGGGGAGAGCGACTGATTCTCCCGGCTTGCATTTGTACGACAGCATCGTATCACTGACAGCAGCACAGCATCGCAGGAACCTGCAAGATTCATTTCCTCCCGGCACAAAAGTGTATTAGAGTTTGGGGTTATAGTTTAACTGATACATAGGAAAAGTGTTGAGACCAATTCCAATTAAATATATTTTCAAGTACCTGATCATACTGTCGGTCCCTGAGCTGCTGCAGGTGGCAGTACGAGGCCTGGCCGACTGCAGAAGCAGGGCAAGTCTCTACCACACTGAACCCTGACTTTGGTACTTCAGTGTTAGTGAGAGTATTTAATTCAGCTCTCGAGAAAGGCCAGCTGCCCAGTATTCTACACTCTGAACCGAGTAAATCTCCAGCTCTCTGTGAAAGCTGAAAGAATAGGCAATTGGTCCTTAAAGGGTTATACAAATTCACTTGGATTTCAGTTTTAATCTCCTTGCTAACTTACCCTTCAGTTCCCAAACTTCACTCTGCCCTACCAAAACCCAACCCATCTATTTTATGGCAGAACGAGTTCTATCAACCCTTCGACCTCCACTACTTCATCAAACCGATTGACCATCCCTTTATCCTTTCACAAACCTAAGTGTTTTGCACAGCTTCTTGGAGAATAAAATTCTGGGAATACTTCACACATTGGATTCTTCAGGCACTTTCCCTGCTAACAAATGAAAACTAAATGTAAGATTTATGTTGTTATAAACTTCAAAATATTTGAAGATAAAAATCCCCCTCAGATGGTTGCTCTCCTCACTCCAGCCATGTATTTATGCCAAGTGTAACTCTGTTGTCATGGCTGCCTTGTCAACTCATGAAAATAACATTTCACTACTCTCCAACCTACCAGCTGCATGGACTGTTAGAGGGAAGGAATGTGGGCTCTATAAAAATTAATCCAGAGGAGCCTGCATCTCTTTAACATAACCACATTAAAAGCCACACCCTCCATTCAGGGGATTCTTCCCTAAAGAATCTTTCTCAGTCCCTGAAGCTCAGAGCTAGAGGCCTGATTTTGTTTCAGAGGATTCTTGGTCATGTAGAAGTGAAGCCGATTCTGCACTATGTGGATAGGGAGGGGTAGGTGCAGGGAGGTATTGTAACTAGTTTGTACCTTACTAGAGAGCAAAGCTGTTCCACGCAGCTGTTGGGGAAGCAATGGCAAGCCTTGTTCAGATGCCTTCTCTTAGTTGTTCTGGAAGCAGATGCAGAATAACAGCAGAGATTTCAGAGCTGTATTGATCCTGTATTGATTCAAAGTCTCCTTTGAATTACTAGTTCTAGTAAACCTTAGTACCCGCAACTAGAGATCTGCTGTACAAGTCTTTTTTCCTTTCCTGTTACAGTGAGCAGGTTAAATCTCCTCTGGTTTCTGGCCAGCAACGTGCGAGATCAAAGCAGCAGCGATAAAGATACAAGAAGATATGGCCATTTATGTGAGGTGAGGGGAAAAGTAGCTTCACATAACTGCATCTGATAGCCAAGTACTCTCTCTGTGTGGCATGTCCAGGTGTTCTGCCACTGGTCTCACATGCCCATTTCCATCTTCCCCGTGGGTTCAACTCCGAATTGGATGGAGCCACTGGCTGGTTGATAATGAGTGCAGATACTCATGTAACTTCATATGGGTCTCACATGGGGAGACTATTAAAAGAAATGCTTGTGCCCAGGCCTCATTTTAACCTCAGCCATTCTGTATTTCAACATAATGTGCCATGTATCACCACCTCCTTTTCCTCTGTCGCCTACCCCTCCTTCCAGGGGGTGCAAAGCAGTTCTTGCTGCTTTATTCTCTCCTGCCCACCCTCCCCTAACCCCCTTGCATCCCGAAGTTGCTGTGACACCACCCAGCCCTGCAGCAGTTGCCCTTGGCCGAACACACAGCAGGGACTGCTGGAACAGCCCCCCCAGCAGGTCCCCACCCACAGGGGGGAGCTGGAACAGCCTACAGTGGATTGCTCTTCACCACCTCCCAAACTATCAACCTCCTCCTTTTGCCTTCTAGGTTACATGAACACCTGACACGTCCAGGCCCCTGCACACACCACCAGACTCGTTTGCCCCAGTTAAGGCCTCAGAAGGAGCAGTATTTGAAGGTGATAACAGATGCAGGCTTCTTCAGCTGCTCCAGGTACAGGCAAGAGCAACTTCTGACCTTCGTTTTGCTGCAGCAGTTTAGAGAAGCGTGAGCTGGCACTAAAATCTTTTATTTATCAGTCACTGCAGCTGTGAGCCTGGTTTGCAGCCTGATCTGTGAGAACTCCGGTTTCAGGGGCATTCTGGAAGGTACAGCACCTGTTCTTGAAGACACTGCTGAAATTATCTAATGGCCACTTAGAGTGATTCCGTCCTCTGGAAAAACCCAACCCAAATAGCACTGAAGAAGGCAGTCAGAGAAGTCACACATTTTGTTATGTACCCAACCTCCCCCCTCCCGAGCCTTCTTCCTCCCATCTTCCCCAAGAAAAATAAGGCCTGGGCAGCATTATGAAGATGTTTTGACTTTTGGAAAGTGATCAGAACACTCTTCTGAAATACCAACATTTAATATAACCAAGGTAGCAAGATGTACTGTAACTAAGCACCAGGCACAACTGCAGAAAGAGATCTCATCTGCTGCTCGTATCCGCCCTGATAATAAACATCGCTCCCTTCCACTCTTTTTCTTGGAAAAGGTAAAAATGCAGGGAGTGTTCCTTTTCAGTGCCCAGGCTGTAACTTCTCTTGCAGGAACCTTTACCTCTTGCTACAGACTGTCCCAGTTCAATGGCCACATTTTTCAGCACTTTGCAGCCCCCTGCACCAGGCAACTCTTGAGAGGGGGGAGTGAAGGGTTCCTGCAGTAACCGCAACCTCCTGCTGCCTTTCAGAAGGTAAACGTCCCCCTTCTGACAGCTATGAAGGGTACAGAATAGGCAAGAGCGTATAGTGCTCCTCGGCCTGGAGCTGTTATACCCAACATTTAACAAATTAATACTAATAAAAGCCATTATCAGTGATTAGTTACACCGGTTTAATTGTGACTGTAACTTTACTCTGCAGAATTGAGTATGCTCTATTTACATCAAAAGTACAACGCCACTCATAGTTAAAAGCCACACAGAAGTTAGCCCAGTAACACCCCTTCCCTTTTCCAGATTGCCTTCATCACACTTGCTGCAGTCAAGCACTAAAAACGCAGTTGAAGATCCAGTGACGATGCTTTCCTCCCCTAGCTCTGCAAGTACCATTCAGTGCAGACCCTGCTGTGCTAAGAGCCATTTTATCCCAGTTTCAAGAACCTGGTTCTGTTGACCCTGACTGCACATCCATTTTTGCAAGTGTTTCGCTGCAGGTTAGTGGCATTTCCTACTGCTACACTTCTGGTCACGCTTCGATCTCACGCGGCTTTTAGTCTTCTCTAGCAAGAGATCCTTATGCGGTGACTGGTTACATCAAGCCAAGCAGCAAAGCCTCCATGCACAAGTACATAAGATCATAATGATTACATTTTAGACTGGGCAAGAATACAAGGCTTAGTCCTGCTACTCAAACAGCTAGGTTAACCTTCTCCACAACTTTGGTAGGTACAGCTTCTGGGAGTTGTTTTACTTGCACCTCTTTCTTCTTTCCCCCCCTCACCTCCACAGTAAATGTAGTTGGGAATCTCCTGCTGAGGACTCGTTCCTGATGTGGAGCTTGTCTCTGGCTTCAGGTTTGCAGCACAAGACCCAGGGGAGGGCAGGGTGTTATTTAGTAACCCATCACTGCAATACACAAACCCTGCACCAGTTCTTAAGGGCAAAGTCTGAGCACTACTGAAACCAACACTACTTAAACACAATCAGGAGATGGAAACAATGCTGAATTTCACTACACTGCTGCTTAGCACCCCGAGAACTGCAATTCTGAGCTAGGACTAGAGGAACCTTGAAACTCCACTTCAGTTCCTCTGTCCCAATAAAGGGTATTTAATTGCAGAACCTTCAGGAGCATGAGACATTAATTTTCCCCTTGGGTAGCAACAGGGACATCAAGGGAGGGGTAAAGCCTGTAGCCCCCATAGATCTAGCACTGGGCTATGTTAACTCTACAGTGAGGAAACCCTCTTGGAGTACTCTGCCTCACCACTGGGAGGAACAAGGCTTGGTGAAGCCCCATGTTACTCCTGGTAGTTGCAGCTACATCAAAAGCAGGCTGCTCTGGAGCTCAAGCCCTGGCAGTGTACTCAGGGCTTTCCTCTTAGTTGAGCCAGACTTCACAGGAACTTCTCCCTCCAGCAAACAGGGATACAGCCCATTTCAGAAATACAATGCTCAGGGGTAAAGGGCATTTCTGAGAACAGCTCAAGAAGTTAAATACTCCTGCTGACCGTGATTTGGTTTAGAGGTGGAGGACCTCGCTTTACCAAGCACCTGAAGAAAGCACTCCCTTGAAGTAATCTTAACTGACAAGGGAGGCTTGTCCTTTTACCTGCACCTCTCACACCACACTGCCGGTGAAAGGGGAGAACCAGACCCACTCCTCCTCACAGCACTTTTAAGGTGCATAAATGCAAACTGTCCTTTCCCTCAACACAACCCCTTTCACCATTTAGAGTTTTCCCCTCCTCTACCTCCCCCACTGCAGAAGACACGGGGTAGGTTAGAGCACTCACATCCTCATCAAGGGGGTGCTGCTATTCTGCCATTACAGATACATCAGCTTCCAACAGTTGTGAGGAAGAGGAAAAAAAAGTTTGACTAGGGACAAGGTTCTAGGAAGCAAGGTATGCAGCATATTTAATAGATGACATTTCAAGCCTGTACAACACATCACTGAACTCTCGTAGGGTTCTTTTTGCCAGTTCCCTTTGAGAAGCATCCAGCTAGGTCAGTGGCACGGGACTAGAGAACATACATGTGACACGGGAAGGTCCAAGCATAAGCAAGTTAAAAAGCACATCCTGCTAAAGCCTGCACTGCACCCCAGGACAAACTCCTACCCTTCCTGCAGCAGAACTGGGGTTTTGGTCCCCTTACAGCCACTCTCTAAGGTATCTCTTGCCTGTGACCTTCTTTAGAACTCAGCTGCAGCTTAAGACAATTATTTTAGTACAAATCTTAAGGTGGTCCCAGTCACTTCCCACTGATCTTCCTGTAATTGAACTAGCTGTCAGCCAAAGCTTTCCTAGCAGGAGACATTCAGGAACAAGTCAAGTATCACAATGTTTATTGATAGATACAAGTATATAAAATCAGGGCATGAACATGTCTTGATAAATTAAGTAGACTTAATTTCAGTACTATTATAGAGGGACCAATTGAAATTTCTCACCAGGTCATGTTTCACACCCACAAAAACCTCTTCCAAAGGGCATTAAACCATCTCTTCAGCTGATCAGTTTTTGTGCAAGTAAACTGTTTCTTTCAGAAAGACTTGTGCACTTGCCCAGGCTCAAGGATATTAAAACCTAGCACATAAAGCCCATTACTAGAGGTAGAAATACAGGCAATATACTATTACGGCAACAACCATCGATTACAGTTAAGGATTCTCTGTAACAACCAAATGGATAATCAATATTGCAACAACTCAAGTATTACACTGAGCAAAGTGCATCTCTACAGTATTCAGTGTTGCTATTCAGTTTTCTAACTTAAAAACAGCCTATGGATAACTGGTGGCAAAGAAGACCCTTGCAACAGACTGCTTCTGCTCCAGAACTCAGGATGTAATTATTGCATGCTGCTAATACACTGTTACCTAAACATTAAAGATACTCTAAAATATTTTTATTGTAGACTATTAAGACATACTACAAAACCTTTTGCAGAAGGTATCCTATTGACGTACTTCTGCTTTAAATATTGTGAAACATTACAGCGGAATGAATTTTCGCAGTGGTTAGGTCAAATGCAGTTACATCATAGCAACAGTATGTTTGCACAATTTTAAGGCTTTGGCTGGTTCTTTAGTCAGCTTCTTCTTCGGATTCTTCTTCTTCGGCAGTTTCCAGCCAGGTTAGCCACTGGTTTACCTGCAGTTACAGAAGAGCGGTTTAAGGGAGCAGCACGTCTTTCCCTGCTTTTGTACGTCCGAGAACAGAGCTTCCAACCCCCCCCTCCCCAAACTCATTTTCAAACTCTTGCAGCCACTCTGCACTAAATGTGGGTCTCTAGTAAAGAAAAAAATACGAAGAGGTCTAGTTCTCTTGCCTCACTCCCTCCTACTGAAACACTCAGTAAGTTTCAGATCTACCGAGTCTTAAAAAGACTGTTTCAGGTGTTCTCAGACACTGCAGCGCAGCAGAGATCTCAAAAGCCCCTCCCCTCTAATGTTAGCAAGTTTACCTGGAATAAAGCTTTGCCTTTCCCTGGAAACTCTTGAGTAATATCTTCTTTCCATGCCAAGAAGGCTTCTTCTTCAATGATCTCCATGTCATAGAAATGAACAAAGAAGCGCAGTAACATGCCTGGGGAAGAAAATTCAAACTTTTAAGGCTTTGCAACCTTCTGAAGGCTTACTCAGCTGCAAGAAGTGTAGTGACAAGCCCAAGAGCCATGCACAGACACGAGTTATGTTCTGGATAGGATCCCGACACACTTACCTTTTGGAAAGTTATTGTTGTAGCAGTGCACCTGGAGCGCATATAATGCACTCACTTGCAGATCAACATGGTCATGGAGGAACTTCTGCATTACTGGCTTGAAGGAAAGAAGCAGTTGCTTTTCCTGCTCTAGCTGCTCTTTAGATGGAGCAGATGAAGAATCCGATTCGTCACTAGGTGGGTTTACTTCACTAGAAATATACTGCAAGAAACTGGACAAAAGAAATAGTTCTGTAAACTACGACAGAGCTGCTAGATTGCATGTTGTAGAGCAGCAAGACAAGCACTCGAGTTCAGTTTGCTAGCTGTTGGTAAGAAGTGGTGCAGGTACACCAGACTACTATTGTGGCTGACTACCCACCACCACCACGTGGCAATTCACCGCAGTTTTGCTTCTCTTAGGGCTCCAAAACATTTTGGAGGAATATGCAGGTCTAGACTTCTTCCCGAGGAAGAGTAACACTGCACACTGACACAAGCCTGGAGACTTGCTTTTCTCAAATACAATAGGTGTTTAACACAGAGGAGGCTCCCTCACACCTCCTCCTCTCCCTGGGTACTGCATCCTTTTCTGCAGAGCTACAAGTCAGCATTACAGACTTATGTTACTTATCAGTCGGTTAACACATCAAAACAGCATCTCACCTGGTCATCAATATATTCACAAATCCCTTATCTACATGAAGCTTGGGTGAAATGTTATCTTTAATCCACTTGTAGATGGCTTGAGGGGATGGATCCGATTTTATTTGCTTTAGCAGTTCCTTCTCCAGTTTCAGAAGGGGGAACAAGAAGCTAAGCCCCTTCCCTTCTAAGATCTCCAGCATGCGGTCCTTGTTCTGGTCAATTTCTGACAAAGAAACAAAGACGGACACAGGTAAGTGCTGGTTCTAATCAAGAGCCATCATCTCTGGTTTGCAACTCTAACCACCGCTGAAGAAACACCCTTATTAAGAATCACCACACTTGACTGCATCAAAATAACCATGTGCGTTATTTTACTCTGCGTGAAAAGAAACCAAACCAGGAAACCCCATCTTGCATGCACTAATATGGGCATCACAAGAGCTGCGTCGTATCTCTTACCTGGTAGCATTTTCTGCATATTCACTTTGCTTTGTTGGAACAGTTCTGTTAGCCATTCCCGATCTTGTAACTTAGCTAACTGCTGAAGGCAAAGCAGGAAGAGAGGGAAATGGGTGCCACTTTCCAGTGGTTGAGCCAGTTCAGAAATGCTCACCAGTTCTGAAATAATGGCACGGGCTGCAAACTGTGCTAAGTAGGATTTCACCAATGGGATGTCCACCTCCAGTTTGGGGCACTGGTCCAATACATTCAGGAATGCCTAAGAAACAGCAAAACACAAGTTGAAGTTCTGAAGCAATACTGTTGTTGTGCACAGTATCTTACTACACAGGAGCCTCACATTTCTTTCCTGCATTGAATCACTTGCCAAGAGGTTCCCCACCTCCCGCTCCTGAAATCATGTACTTGTGTTTCTTCCTTTTGTCATTTCTTAACCCCTCCCAGGTTTATACATTACTTTTACCTCCTCAGATCAATAGGACTTTGCAATCTATCTGCACACTGCCCTTCCATAAAATAAAGGCTGCGACCAGCAAAGCAACAAGGACTGTGAGCCAACAGCACTGCAATACCTGCATGAAGTTGTCACTTGTGGCTATTCCCTCCTGCTTGAGCAAGCTGATCAAAGTACTTGCTTTCTCTTTGTCCTCATCTGATCTATCGAGGGATTGAATGATTACTTTGCTCAGCATCTCAGGAATGAAGTGTTTTGGAGCTCTCATTTCTCTCACAGTATTGACAGCATCATTAGCGTTTCCATTGTTCAGGTACTCGGTCACAACAGCTTCCTGGAGACACAAGCCATACAGTTCAATAACCAGTCCATTTTTGAGAACCATAGACAAGGCTTCAAGAAGCACTTCTATTAATTATATACTTAACTTACAGTTTGTTTAAGTAGCTCTTCCTTTGAAGGAGGTGGTTTCTTGGTGGTCTTGGCAGGCTTTTCTTGTATAAGCGGTGGATTTGTTTTAAGACCAAGTTGAGGAGGCTGAAAAATACCAGAATTTATTTGCAATGCATCCACCTACATTTTTACTGAGTTTAAGAATGCAAAGTGCATACTGAAGCAAGTGAAGAGAATGTCAGGTTTTCATACACTCTTTTGGTATATCCTGCTCTGTGCAGCAGAGGACTTCTCTCTCCCTTCCTACGCTAGGAACCGGTCTAAGTTCGACATGCACCCAGAAATGAAGTGTAGCGAATGATGTACAGCAGTTGGTGTGTTTACCTGTCCCAAAGGTGGCGTCTGAGTGCGTGGTGGTTGAGCACTGGGAGGAATCATAGTTATCTGGGGCTGAAGCTTTGGCACTTGGTTTTTATTCATTAGAAAAGACTGAGCAGGTCTCAGACTAATCTGTAAACAGATAAATCAGAAAAAAAACTCAAACTGTTTCAAGTATTCTGACCAAGAGTACCCAGCATGGACTCACACCAACCGATCCCACCAGAGCATGACTTTTCTGTTTCTACAATGTTAACACTGAAACACAGATCAAGCCCCCAAACCCACAGAGATCGCAGCTTGCGGCAAGTTACTAGCATTTAGTTCCACTGGTATCAAGATCTGAATTGCTCCTTTTAGATGCAGTATGTTAGAGACCCAAAAAAGATACTTAGCATGTTTGCTGGTATTTTATAGCCAAGAACAAAACCTCAGTGTACCAATTGCTCAGAAATCAGGATACAAGTCTGATTATCACTCAACAGTGCAGTTTACTTTGCATTTGACATTTTGCCTATTAGCCAGTTGGGAAAAAAAATAATTAAAATTTAGCCTGGTCCAGCACTTCAGCTTTTCTACACTTCAGGATTTTGTGAAATTTTACTTAAATGTTCTGTTATCAGTATGATGCATGGGAACTGATGTCAGAGTAGTGTTCTTGGGGAGGTGTGGGGGAAGGGACACCCCAAAAAAATTGCCCTCATATCTCAGTCTTGGTCATAGGACGCTGGATACCCTAAGGAAAGTGAGGGGTAAGGTGAAAGAGGAAGGGACAAAGGAGAAGGAGAAAGAGTTCCAGCATTAGTCCTCATAATAACGCGTCTTGCTATAATCATTGGGCAATATTTAGAATAGGCTTTAAGTAATGTAGGCATGTAATGTACCTCATCTGCATTAAGCTGTCCTTTCTTAGAAAACCGAGGTGGCATATCCTTCGACTGTCCTTGTTGCTGGGATAAGAGTCCCTGATTCTGGTTATGGTAGAGCTGGCTTTGCCCCTATTTCAGAAAGGGAGATATAGAGAAAGAAGTGCAGATGATGGAGTGGCGTACATCATATGGTAGGTAGTACCAGAGGGACCAGAGGAACAAAGATTCTATCTGGGAGAAAGAAGGAGCAGGGGTGGTGGGAGAGTAGCATCTATCCCTAAAAACAGGGCTAGCTTTTATTTAAAACACACCATTCTGACCCACCAAAGCCACATGCACCTTTTCCTGCAGTTAAAAAAAGTGTATTCCTTGCATCTCTTGCACAATTTCCAAAGTGGTTTAGAATTTTTGTATCAGCTGAGCATCAGTTCTTGTCAGAACCAAATCTTGAGGAAGTCTTTCAACACAAGCAGGCTATAATCCATAACATACGCATCTGTAGAAGGGGCTTCTAAACAAGCTGCAGCAACCCTGCAAACAGCATTTTCCTTACCTGACTTTTCAGAAAATATTTGCCTAGTTCTCCAAACTGGGATTGAGCAGAAGGCATGAGGTGACCCCCATGGCCATTGAAAAGTTGGTTTGAACGATGGCGTCCCATGGTGGGTGAAAATCTATCCTGAATAACTCCTGGACCAGTACCAATTCCGCTACCTGTGTCAAGAAGACAGGACAATTTTAGTTCTTTATCACCACAGTCCAGTCACAGTCAGCGCATCAGCCTTGGAGCTTCAGTACCTGGCATTTGTCCAAACATATCAGCAAGCCCTCCGAGTGGGTCCCTGTCAAGTTTCATCCTGGGTGGCATAAAAGGTCCCTCCAGAAAGAAGTCGCTTCTCATCCCTTGAGACATAGGAGCAGGAATAAAAACTCCCAGATCCTTCAAAAGAGGAATTGCAGTTTTGGTCAGTTTGGAGCAATAGTCGCCGAGAAAGTCCCGTCCGATTTTAACACAACCCCTTACCATCCCACTCTGATGCAAGAGCCACTCCGAAGTGCACAGGCCAAGTTTTGTGGCATGGAGTAAACAGTGTAAGGATTTAATTAACACTTCTCCAAAAGCCAAGCACAAGACTTGACATGCACCACTTACTTTTACTGCATCTTGACGGATTTGATTGATAGTCTTTGGTCCATTGTCAAGAAAAGCTTTGCGAGGAACCCAGTTGTGTTCTCTCAACTCCACAGTATCCTTGGAGGACAGTAATTATTAGGAAAGATTCAAGACAACTTTGTGGAAAGAGAAGGCAGCAGTAGATCATTTTATCATCGTACCTGCAGCAGGAAACGAATCCTTGCTGGCAATTCCTTACTTGACATCAAGGAGCGCATACGGGCAAAGTACTGATCCATTAAGGACTGAGGGAAAGAAGAGTGATGTTGCAAGTGAGGGCTCATTCTATCACCGTCTTCAGTCATTTCAGAAAAGGTGACAACACTAGAGACACCCAACATCAAACACTGTAACAGACTGCCCTCGCCTGCCATCTCCAGTCTCCTCGATGGCAGGAGATAGAGGCCAAGGAAAGCTAAGGCATCAAAACCTCTCATCTAAGCCAAAGATGACCATCTGCCAAAATTCTCTGACACCATTTCATTTCAACTCGTCACTGAAAACTCTCAGGTCAAGGTCCAAAAATACACCAGCTAGTTGTGCTCAGAATAGAGCTCTTCAAAACATGTCTTCCAACAGCATTTAAACAACACACTCACATTTCTGACTTCCTAGCCATCCTAACTGTTCTGAAAAAACGTTTAAAATGATTTCAAGGACTGATTCCTTTTGCCATCAGAGGTGATAGAGAAGCAACAGCTGGCACTCTCCTCTCCGAAAGCTGGACCTGAGTTTTTTTTACTCGTAACCAGACCACTGAACCCAGAATGTTCGGGCCATCGCTCTCAGCCATCCAATGGGGCTAGTTTACTGACCGCAGCGGGTACGCACATACCTTGGCTTTTGCATGGTCTAATCTAGGTCCCACTGTCCTCATTATCTGACAGAGGCACTCCAAATCCTCCCCCATATCTTTGAGTTGGACTCTCTTCTTCTTTTCCAAAAGCTGAAATATTAAAACAGAGGATTTAAGTATTTCAACACATTATAAATGACAATTTGTAGTCATTTATAGCTCTTGGCCCCCACCCAATCCGAATACTCACTGTTTTGATGCACTTATGAAGGATAGATTCATGAATAAGATCAAGCTTGCCAAGTTCTCCAATGAATTTGATGTTCCCCAGCATCTTGATCTTGGCAATGGCTCTCTGTTCCTCCTCCTCGGGGAGGAGGGGACCATCGTGCTTATCATAGACTGGAAAACAAAGAAGGCCGTTTAAATGTGGCTGTGGAAAAAGAAGATAAATCAATTCTCTATTGAAGTTGGTTCAGCACTTACTATCAACATTTCTGGTTCGGTTTTCAAATTCATCTTGAAGTTTAGATATTAGGAGGCGTCTGAATGTCTAAAAGATAACAAAGGAAACAATTAAGCTCATCAATACAACTACACTAGCAAAATTTATCATTCCAGATTGAGATCCACTCACTGTGCTTTGCTTCTGTCCTGGATGACTCTCTGCTGATGGGCCATCAAAGTTGGGTGCATCTTCTGCCAGTCGCAGACATAGTTGAGCATACAGTGAGCTATACTTTGGCTCTTCAAGGGCTTTGTCTACGATCTAAAGAAATTTATTGGAGTAAGGCAGCACACAGTAGGATGGACACATTAGGAAAGCGAGCCACGAGACACAGAATGAATATTACCACCCTGGGGGACCTAGAGCATCCCACTTTCTGCCATTTCATCAAAACGTAGGAACAATGGATTTTAACACCAGTCATAATGGTGAAGCAAAGAAAAAAAGCTGCTCTACGCTACCAAAAGGCTGCTATAATCCTTAGCCAATAAATGGGACAGATCCGAAGTTTATCATCCGAACACTGAAGTTAGTCTCGCTGATCTGATCTCAGATTAATCAACGTGACAGGACAGTTTCAAATCAGGTACTGACAGGTAACCTGTGGTAGCTTTTCCAAGGCCATCAGGTGAACAGAAAGACAGGCCAGAGAAGCAAGGCTGCTAACTAACATCTTAGATAGTAAAAAAATACAAACAAGAATCCAAATCACCTGCAGTGATTTTTTTTTTTTTAAGTTTTAAACCACGAAGTTGAAAGCAGTGTCTACTTCCTCCCCTGTATATCCTTCTTACACAAAAAGCAGGAATGATACTTCTGTGCAATTCCGTTATCTGTCTCATTTCTGTATCCCATCAGCAAGAGCAAACATCTGGTTTTAATGACCAAGAAAACTGTAGTTAAAGAAACGCAGCCAGCTTACCAGCAGTATGACCCCTTTTAGGATGAGCTTTGATTCTACACCCACATTGAGGAGCTCAAGGCATAGCTTGTCGAACTTTTCAGGAGTAAGCTTATTTAGTATGCTGAAGAGAAACAAGCAAAAATAAAAGCAAGGTAATTTTAGACCCACATTTACCTTTACTTCTTAAGTCTTAAAAAAAAACCCAACCCTAAAGTACAGCCATCCATTTCAAAGATTTATTTTTTTTTTTTTCCAAGATCTTTAAAATGTGAAGTCTTACTGAAAAAACCTAATCCTCTCACAGGAATTACTGCTGAAGTGTTTGGTGCTGCTGGCCTACCAGCTTCTGCCTCCTCCTCTCTGAATGAAAACCACGTGCCCACACAACCCCTCCACAGAACTCAAGACCTACGTGTCCTCCTTTCCTCCAGCCCATTTATTAGATCAAGAAACCAGCTAAGAAAGAAAAACAAACAAAATGTTTGCAAACTCACCCTCTTACTTTCCTGAAGATTGCATCATGTCGTTCTTTGTCGTTTGCGGAGTCGTCATCTCGTCTAGTGCTTCGTGAAGGAATCCATTTCTGAGCGTTTTGCCCTGGGGTTTTCCCCAGGAACTCGCTGTAAAAGTTTCAAGAATAAAACTGTTCAACAGAAACAAACAAACTTCAAGAACTGGCTTTTTAACCTTTCAGTATTGCCTCGCTTAAACCAACTCTGTTACTACCTTTATTTTTTTCAGGAGCATGCGCCTGGCCATACCAACCCTTCAACATCTGTTGCATAGTAAAGCATTCCCTCAACACTAAAAATAGTAACAGCCATGCCGATAACAATGGCAAGAAAAAAAAAAACAACACAAGAAAAACCCTCTAAAGGTGAAATGTATGTGAAAATCTGTACACCTCATCACTCATGACAGATGCTTTCAATAGATTATGCGCTTTTCTGCCACAGATGGGTGGACAAGCTCCATAGGTACTACCTGTCCAACTTTCAAGATACTCCATGTTCAATTCGGTATTCACCATCAAGCATTCTGTCTTGAAAATAATGCCCAATCCAAGCGCAAGATGACATACCTGTTGCTGGCAGTCTTGGGATAGTGCTGAGGTGCACCCCTACCACCTCCTCCGCCTGAAGAAGCACTGTCAACAACAACCAGGTAACCTTGTGTAAGCTGAAAATCCCAATCATCAGTTTTGGTGTAAACAAGACAAGTTTCGACTTTCCTCAAAGGACAGTTTTCACTGCCAGGCATTCATCAAACCAACCCCCCAAAAAAGCAGTAGTACCTGAAACGAGAAGCACCCCCTTCTGCAATCGCACTCTCCACTTTGGCGGCTTGACAACGAAGAATCTTCAAAAGAATAAAATTAAATTGACGGGGTGGGGAAAAACAAAACCTAGAAAGACAAATCAAGCATTCATATTATAGTTGTTTTACTAGTAGACATAGTATCCAACTTACAAGTACAAACGTCACAGAGAAGAGGAACCCTCAAATCTGAGCTATCCAAGGTCAGAAAACTCCCTATGTCCACAGTACTTGGGATACTCCCAGGAAGGCCCATTTCATCATTACCGCCACGTCTTCCAACGGGGGTGAGGGAGCGGGGACTGATAAAAAGCATCAAATTTACCCTGTCAACCGCCCCGGAAGCTTTACAAAAGAAAGAAAAAAATGTATATATACGGTGTCGTGGTTTTTTTTCCTAGTAGTGCCAGGCTAATTAAATGAATCCTTTATTGATGTGTTTTACAAAAGATGCTTTAGAAAGTCGTCACAGTTCGAAGTGAGCAGTACCAGATGCAAAATGCACTCGATGCGGTAACAGGGGTGTATCCTACACCCGAATCCCAGCGGCCAATTAAGCCGCTCAACAATGAAAACCCCACCGCCCCTCCCCGGGCCGCACTTTCTCATGCGGAGAGCAGCAGGAAGGAGCATCTCCCGCGCTCCTCGCGGGGCAGAGGCGCCCGGGGAACGCGCAGGAAGCCCCGCGGACGTCCTGAGGCTCCAGCA
>JANHFX010005835.1:0-12037 GCA_027560015.1 Chloroceryle amazona | reverse complement strand
GCACTGGTGAGACCTCACCTGGAGTATTGCATCCAGTTCTGGGCTCCCCAGTTCAAGAGAGACAGGGATCTGCTCAACAGAGTCCAAGGGAGGGCTACAAGGATGATGTGTATTCAACCATCACAAAGTTCCCCACCCCCTCTCAGAGTCTCATACTTACACAGCAGAGAGTCATACTGACGATCCAATGGCTTATAGGTAGCTGTTGAAAAAGACTCTCAGGGGTTTCTTTGCTTCATCAACTGTATATAATTCTGTTCTATTTGCTTTCACAGAGCAGACACTACCCTTTTCAGTGTGGTCTGATTTATGCAGTCTGTTGTTGATACCATCTTGTGCTGCTAGCCCTGAACAGTCATGTCAGATTCACGGTATCCTGCATTTTTCAGTTCTTGCAGATTCCATAGGCCTGCTAGTCTTGGGTGACCTTCTCAGGCTGCCCTGTCTGCCCCCCCGCCCCCAACCCCCAGCATGTACTTCTCCCTTCAACCAGCTATTTTATAGTATCCATTTCTCTGTCTCACTCATAGGTACCTGTCCTGTTAACACTTTGACAAAAATAACCAAGAAGGAGCTTATACGAAAATCTAAATCCAAGATATGTTAGTTTGCTAAAGCAAGTAGCCTGGGCAATATAGTGATTAAAACAGACACATAGGTAGAGGATCTGAAAAGGAATATTATTTTACATCAGAAGAACTGCAGAAATAAAGAGTTAGAAAAGATGGAAGCATTGACTGATACCTTCCTATGCTAATAATGTGATAAGCAGAAAATGCTTAATGCCAGAAATAATAATGCTTAGTAAATATAAGATTTAAAATTCTACTGTTATTAGAAAGAGTTTCTTTCCTTAATTTATCCATAATCTATTTTTAACACACACAGTCTCTCTCTACCTCTCCCCCAGAGGTACACCTGTTATGCAGCATTTCTAAGAAATACATGGCTTCCATTTCTTCATTTCATCTCTCTAAGGATATAGAACAATAGCCCTTAACCCCTTCCTCCATTACTTCTCAAATTGTTAGCTACAGAACATGAGTTGGAAATTCACATTTGAAATAATCTCTGTTTTTACAAATGCAGACTTGGGAGCCTCCGCAGGGTAAATTCTTTGTAATCCTTCCTAATGGATTTGATAAATATGAGATTGAGCAAAGAGTCCTTTAAAGAAACAGCCCTGCTAGGATAAACAGAATACAATGTGTTTAAAGTATATAGTATCTTGATTTTTGCATTGACATCCATCCCACTTCCCTTCCATATGGGGCAAAGCAGCAGTTCATAATAGAGTGTGGGGAATGAAATAGCCAAGAGCTAGCAGATAAATTCTGTTTTGCAAGCAGGACTGTTTTAGCACACAACTGTTAAACAAGAAACTTCCTTATGTACTGTTTATCACCACTAAGGCCTTTGTTAAAAAAGTATTTAGGAAAAGTCAAGAAATTAAAATTTGAAAAATGGCTAATTTTCAAAAGTATTTTATGAAAGTTGGTAAAGCCATGTTCCTAACACTTGCTAGAATTCATATAAAATGTTATGAATGCTCTATAACAGGACATTTTACAGAATGAGACAAAGTTTTAAAGTTTTGATTTAGTGAATATTTTAAATTTTCTCCATACATTCTTAGCGTTGAAATGAGTATCAATTCTCTTTAATAAATTTTTTTTTCTGAAACCCAAGTTGGTAAATGCTTTCCATTGTCTTTGAACAAAACTGGAAAAAAAGACTTACATGATTTCAACACTTATAGCATAGAACCAAAGGGGTGTTTTTTCTATACTATATACTGAACTGATTTTGTTATTAGTCAGAAAGAATGACGTTCTTATGTTTTAATATTAAATTAACTTAAAAAAATATTTAACAATAATTTATTTTCTCAGAAAAAATATTAGATATGGTACACTGGGTTTATGTCCTCTTCTGTTACAACTAAAGTCAAACAAAAGCTATGTAACAGAAAAAGGCCCATAAAGTCAAATATTTAAGATATATAGGAACACCAGTAAATTAAAGGAGACATGTAATTTTTCCTTTTTCATGGGTTGGCATGCCTTTAGCTACAGACTGATGTCAAAAGAAATATAAATCAGTTCCCCTGTAATGTCTCATTTGCAGTGGGATGAGGTATGTTAATAAGTATTTTGCATTTTGTTATTGTAAGAGTAATTGAGAATTCATTTTTGAGATTTATTTGTTCAATGCACAACTTGGAATGAAAGGAATTTATAAACTGTTGTTACCGTTTATCAGACTTTACTAGACTATTTTTTATTACAGAATGTTCTTTGATTTCTAACCCTAAAGTGACAGATTTGCATACTCAGAATAGATTTGCTCCAGAAAATACCTTTTTAAATAATGAAAGAGTTATTGAATCTGTTTCTCTATCTGGTTCATGTTTGTTGTTTTTTCGTTGGTTTTTGTTTGTTTGTTTCCCTCTTTCTTTTTTTTTTTCTTTATTTTGGGGGTTAATACTTTTCTCTGTGATAGTTTTTGTGAAACTCAAGATATTGATAACTACATACTACCTGACAATAAAAAGCCATAACACTAACAGAGCCGTGGTACCCAATCTCTGGAATATCACCATTTAGGATGACGTTGGCAGATACAAAACACTTTAATCACAGATAAGTGTACAATTTTACAAATTACATGACCTTGCTGTCTCATGGTGTAGACAGTGGAGTCCAGGAAGAAGGTCAGAATGGTCAGTGCAGTGGTTGCAGCTGTATGGTGCACACAGGGGGCTGGGATGTGCAGTCGCTTTGGTGTCTTCTTCTGCAGTCCTATTGGTCTTGCTTTGGGTCCTCTCTTGTGAAACCCTGGAGTCTGTCTACTTTCACAAACATCTGTCTTTCTGCAAATCTCCAACAGCACCTTCTACAGCATCTACAGGTGTCTCCCCAAGTGCCCTCCCATGGTGCTTCCCTGAGAGTCTAACCCCACCTGTCTCCCCAAGGGCCTCCCCTCAACATATTTCCCCATGTACCTCTTCCTTCATCCCAAAGTGCCTCTCCCTGATGTTTCTCTTTTGCCTCACAGCTGCCCCTCTTTCATAAATACATGTGTACCCGAGCAACAGGGGATCCCCTGCCTGGCTGCAGTTTGGGGTACAGTGGAATGTTTACCTGACTGGATATATACAACAGTGTATAACCTTCATGGGATCTTGCATCCACAGCACTGTGCAGCTCCCAGCTACCCAAACCTGCCACTTAGGTCCAATACATGGACATTTAGTATAAGATCTACCTTTCTTTTTTCCTTGCCTCCTACACTTTTTCAGAGCTCGGTCTCATACTTTATTACTAAGGTTCAAGACTTTCTTAATAGATAATCTTTTTAATTGTTTCTACTATATGTGAATTATATTATATACATTTTCCTCCCAATAGGCAGGTTTACTCTTTTAATTTTTTATTTTTTTTTTTACTTGTAAACTGGCTACTTTTGGGTTTTGACTTTTTTTCCTTCCAAATGCATACATTGTCTTAAAGCACCAAATTTTTGCTGAGACGCTCTAAAGGAGTTCTTTAGAGCAAATTACCAGCAGCCAGAGGTGAAACCAGGACAGAAGGTTGTGTATCGTTAAGGTTTCTACTATTATTAACTATTTTGAAGTTACATGAGTTGAAGTCTTGGCTTTTTTTCAGGGTTAAGTTTGACCTGGACATATGCAGTGATAAATTATTTTTTTTTTAATTTCTTAAGTATCTCAGATGAATCTTTTATATATATAGCTTATGTGTAAAATATATTTATAACAAAAAGGAAAAATTGAAAAGTCTTGTTAGGATTTATTTGAAGCATGCTATAATTGGTAGGTAGATTTTTGGTATAATGTGTTGTCCTGGTTTCAGTGGGGACAGTTCATTTTCTTCATAGTAGCTCATGCAGTGCTGTTTTGGATTTAGTGTGAGGACACACTGGTGTTTTCGCTGTTCATACGTAGCACTTATCCTAAGTCCAGCATTTTTAAATTCCCACGGTATGCCAGGTGTACAAGAGGAGGACATGGAGCATAGCCAGGACAGATGACCCCAACTAGCCAAAGGGATATTTCATACCATAAGGATATCACGCTCAGTGTGTAAAGAGAAGGGAGTTGACTGGGAAGGGCGGATTGCTGCTCAGTATTGGTCAGCAGGTGGTGAGCAATTGCATTTTGCATTGTTTTCTTGTGTTTTATTTCTCTCTTGTTGTTATATTTCTTTTCACTACTATCATTATTATTATATTTTACTTCTATCATTAAACTATTCTTATCTCAACCCAAAAGTTTTACATAATTTTTTTCCTCCAATTTCCTCCCCATTCCATGTGATGGTGTCTGTTAATGGAAATAACCACCATATTGATGCATTTCTTGATTATAATTTTATGAAGAACAAACTCAAAGAAAATGAAAACAAACCAAGCAGCATAGTATGTGCATTTCTCAGAAATGTACTTTTTTGCTCCTGATGGCTGTTTTTGTTCTTCTTCTATCATGGCATCTGTTTTTATTTTCTTTTTGATGTTCAGCTTAGAGAAGCTGTAAATGTCAGACAGGTTCTTTTTACATCTCCTTAAGTTCCAGTTGGGGCTATCTCTATGAATTAGCTCAAGACCATCATGAAGAATAAACCTATGAAATATAAAGTGTTTTCTTATCATTGGATGCCTTCTTCTACAGAAGAAGATTATCTATAAAGGCGATTGAATAAATATTCTATACCTGTCACAAAGTTTAAGAAACTGTTACTGTTAGATGCAGTGTCACAAGCAATGTACAAAGATGTTTGACTCCATCTATTAAAGAAAAACTAAGTTGCTCTATGTGATGTAGTTTTGTAATGCTTGTCTGTTTCTTGTCTTCCTGACTCACCAAAGTTTCCTAGAGTCTTAAGACAAATGAGCACATGGACTTTGTTTCATCTTTGTGTAACACTATTGATTATATAAGGATTCAAGCTGCGGATTGAAGATGTTAATTTTACATATACAGAAGCTCATCAACCCTAAAGAAAAAAGATTTGACAAATCCTCCCTATAGAATGACTATGACATTCTAGTTCTGAGTTTTTAGTCTAAGTGAAAAAATCAGAAAGACATCTATTTTTTAATTAGTCCTCCCCATTTGGGAGATCATCTGATTTTACTGTCTGAATTAGCAAGTTAAATCACTTAAGAGCTGTCATGTAAATGTCCCCTGCCCCTACTGCCTCAGTATATTAAATGAGTACAGTGTTAACCTGGAAACATTATTATTGATTTTAAATGACAGCAGCTCTGAAATTTGGAGGAAATCATTACATTGAAATAATTATTTTGATTCTTTGATCGCTGATAATGGAAATAAGACATGTGAATCTCTTTTATGCATGAAAAAAGACAATTTCTGTCCCCTTCTCCCATTTTGCTAATTATAATAAATAATTCTAATTCATTCCAGACATATTTTATAGTGTTTTCTGAGAAACAAGATGAACAACTTGCAGGATGTATCAGAGAGCAAACAAAGCTATGAGTCTTTTCCTCTGTGATTTTTGTTTTATAACTTCTTTACTGAAACTATGTAGAAAATATTCTGAGATTATGTGATTAATTCTTCAAGTACCATTTTTGTGCTAAAATTCAATGATATTTCAGTGGCAAATTATTGACATTCAAGTTGATGACAAATAAAGACCATTTCTGTTTTATCAGTATGGAAGCTCATTTACTGCAAAATTTAAAATGCCTATCTAAATTGTGAATGACTACACCCTGGAGCGATACAGACAACTGTCACATAAAGCTCAGCCCTCCAAAAAGTTCTTGAAAAAGGGTCTCAGTTTTGACTAGACCTATAGAACTGTCAATCTTGTCACACATCTGTTTGCTACATGAAAACAAACAATGCCTAGAAAGAAAGAGAGATTTGTGTATCTATGCTTCTCAGTCCCTGTTATGTGAATTGTATGGCTAATACAAAAGTCTTGCTTAAAGAGATTTAAGCATTTCCAGATAAATATTAAGATAGTACACTAGCTAGTGTAAAAAAATCAGCATTAATAATGTGATTTTTATGTGTTTATACATATATACACACACATATGCATATAGATTCTTACACAATCATAGAATCATGGAATCCACAATCATGGAATCATTTAGGCTGGAAAAGACGTTTAGGATCATCAAATCCAACTTAGCACTGGAAAATACACCACTAAACCATGTACCTAAGTCGTACATCTATCATCTATACATCTTTTTAATACCTTCAGGGATGCTGACTCCACCACTTCCTGGGAAGCCTATTACAGTGCCTCACAACTCCTTCTGTGAAGAAATTTCTCCTAGGGTCCAATGTAAACCTCCCCTAGCATAACTTGAAGCTATTTCCTCTTGTCCTGCTGCCTGTTACTTGGGAGAAGAGATCAGTCCAAACCTTGCTACAACCTCCTTTCAGGTAGTTGTAGAGAGTGATAAGGTCTCCACTCAGCCACCTTTTCTCCAGGTTGAACAAACCCATTTCTCTCAGCTGCTCCTATGACTTATACTCTAGACTCCTCACCAGCTTCACTGCTCTTCTTAGGACATGCTCCAACTCCTCAATGTCCTTTTTGTAGTGAGGGGCACAAAAATGAACACAGTATTTGAGGTGCAATATCACCAGTACTGACTACAGGGGTATGATTTTGACCTGCTGGCCACACTATTTCTAATACAAGCCAGGGTGCTGTTGGCCTTCCTGGCCACCTGGGCACACCACTGGCTCATATTCAGTCAGTTATCAACCAATACCCCCAGGTCCTTTTTCACCAGACAGCTTTACAGTCACACTTCCCTGAGCCTGTAGCATTGCATGGGGTTGTTGTGAAGCAAGTGCAGGACCCAGTACTTGGCCTTGTTGAACCTCATGACATTGGCCTTGGTCCATCGAACCAACCTGTCCAGATCCCTCTGTACAGCCTCTCTACCTTCAAGTAGACCAACATAATCACATAACTTGGTGTTGTAAGGAATCATTGAATTGCTTAGGTTGGAAAAGACCATTGAGTCCAATAAGTTTTAACAAGAACACCTGACTGAATAACAAAAAATACATTCAGGCATAATATAAAAACAGCTTTCCCAATTACCTGCTGTCTTTTACTGCAATGAAAAAGATGACATAGGACATCTTAAAATAATTTCACATTCTTACATTTTCAAACATAAATTCCTGGAAAACCACTCGCAGAAAAGAGGTCTCGATTTCACAAATCCACTCAAGCTCAACAGGGACTGCACCTTTAGAAATCAGATAAGTGGTATGCAAATCTATTGCAATAATGGAGAAGACCAGTTTTAAATGTAATTGAAAGCAGTCTGAAAGGGTAAATAACACCAGTGGAAAAAATTACATATTACATTTCTTTATCATAATATATAAGAAATACATCAAATATTCAGGAAAATGCAGTTTTTAGAAGAACAGAAAACTAGATACTTTCACCAGGGAGAAGCTCATCCATTTCTGATAGCCTGATATATTCCTGGTTTAGTCCCTAATGAGTTTTAGAAGTAATGTTTAAGCAAAACAAGGTTACAAAAATGATAATGAAATGGAAAGAAAAAAAAAAATGCATTTTTACTTAATATAAATATTAAGATTACACTTAAAAATACAGATTCAGTTAGAAACTGCATCATTTCTTAGACAGTTTTACTGGATATATTCATACCATATTTAGGGAACTGTGCCAATTTGCATTGGAATTTATTATTAACACTAATATTAATAAACCAAACCACTTTGGGCTATTCTATCACAAAAACTTTATTATTATTTTCATTAATAACTGCATCTTCTCTCAATGATCGAAATCAACACTTGTTATTATATAAAACATTATGCCTAAAAACGGAAATTTACTCCTAAGAACTGTCAAGAAAGATATGAGAATTCATTAAGAGTTGAAAGACATGCTAAACAAAAGGAGAGTACTTGAAAAATACTTAGCAATCAACCTAATTAAATAGAGTCTGGAAAAATATAGTTGTCAAATAGAAAGAAATCCAGTTCTGCAGTGCTCTTGATTATGCAGTCATTTGCAGCTGCAGAATATGGATGTAAATCATTATAATTTTGGTGTTTCTAAGAATGTAAATATGTATGTATACTCAAGAATAAAATAATTTGAATCTGTGAATTTTAACTTCTGGAATTTCTTTCTATTATTTCTTTCTTTTGATAGAAAAATTAATGTTAAAAGCAGTTCCTTTATCAAATGGCCAGATAATTTTGATTTGCAAATAAGGTCCAAAACTGTTTGATGTTTGTATGACCCACAGCAAATGGATATTTCCTGCATATTTCTCTGAAAACATAGTCACTTTTGCTGCTTCTGTCAGGCACTTCTTTATGGTTCTCTCAGATACAGAGCTTAAAGATAGAAACTATTTTGACAACTACTTTACTAACAGCTTCTGTGAATAATATCTTGGAAAAGATATAAATAACTGATACCCATTTGATATACTGTCCAAGAAAATTCATGCCATTACTGAGAGCCAAAATCTTCCTGATTTATTGTCCAGTCAACCTGATTTCATGCAGAGATGGGCAATTATTAGAATTCATGATTTTTCTTTTCACTTTCTTGTGTTTATTTTTTATTATGATTTCTCAAAAAAAAAAGAAGTATCTTATGTCCCTAGAAAAGAATACATAAGAAAGTATTACCCTAATAGAAAGAGATATTTAGCTATGAAAAAAAAAGATTAAAAATATCTCCAAATACTAGGAACTCATCAAGATACAGTCTAAGAAATGTATTAAGCAGAAACTGTTTCAAACACTTGAAATGAACAGCAAAGTTTGTCATTGCATGTCCTCCACCTCACTGGTTCCTTTGTTCTTTTGGGTTCCTGATTTTCAGTCAGTTATGTTGAGTTCCAGCAGAAACATGCTTTATGAGCCATAGCTGTGTTGCAGGCCAAAAACTGCTATATGAAGACATTCTATTCACTGAACTACAGACTAGCACCCTGATAATAGCTGGGTAGTGAATCTTGCTTTTTAAGTAGGTACAAACTTTATAATTCAAAAGTACTGTGAATAAATCATCTAAACTCACTATGTGCTTCTGTAGCTCTGAATATCCCTTGAAGCACTTTGGTGTGCACTCATTGGGAATCTATTCGCAGATCAGCACGTACATCCCACAGACTATAAAAAAGTATGGTAGTAGAGTTATTTCCAAGATGCCGGCAAGACTTGAGACTTTTTTAAGTTTAAAGAAAAACTGCTGGGAGACGAAGTGGTATCTTGTTTGTATTTTATATATTTCCTTATAGTCAGAGGACTGTTCCAGACTGCCAAAGACAATAATTTATTCCACTTCTTACACCAACAGGGTAAAACAAACATCCTGTGCTTCCCAGGAAAAGGCCTAAGACATTATACTAAGAGGTGTTGGGTTGGGGCAGATAAATTCATAAATTCTCTCGGTTCTACCATCAGAAGCAGTGCTGTTATACAATAAGAAAAACAGACAAACAAACGTGTCAGGAGAAACACCAGAATTGTGAAAATAACTCTTTTATCATCTGAAAGATGATATGAATTTGATGTCTCTGAAACAGGAGGGATAAATTAATCCTAAATTTTCAATTTCATAGGATGATAGAAATCATGGAATGGTTTGGGTTGGAAGGGACCTTAAAGATCATCTAGTTCCAATCCCCCTGCCATGGGCAGGAACACCTTCCACTACACCAGGTTGCTCAAAGCCTCATTCAACCTGTCCTTGAATTATTCAGCAATAGAGAATCCAGAACTCCTCTGGGAAACCTGTTCCAGTGCCTCACCACCATCACAGTGAAAAACTTATTCCTTAAATCAAATCTAAATCAACTTTCTTTCAATTTAAAGCCATTACCCCTTGTCCTATCACCACATGCCCTTGTAAAAAGTCTCTCTCCAGGTTTCCTATAGGCCCCCTTTAAGTACTGGAAGGCTACTATAAGGTGTCCCCAGAGCTTTCTTTTTCTAGGCTGAACAACTTCAACTCTCTCAGCCTGTGCTCAAAGGGGAGAACATTCTCTCAGCATTTCCACTATTGCATTATTATTGTGGATTACTTAACTAATAATCTACTGATAATATTTTTTTTGAGAGGGATATTTTTATTGCAATTCGTGAGGCGCAAGTATAGCGATAAAGCTTTTTCACTGCAGTTTGAGATTTCTATACAGCCATTCAGAAGATATTGCCCGAGTCACCTGGATTCAGTACGCAGCACTGAGGTTAAAGACTTTTGTTATGCAAACAGATCAAAATGAGACTCCCTGCAAGCATGCACATAAACAAAGCACAGTGATACTTGTGATTTTGAAGTCAAACAGGGTTTTTATATTTTTTGACATTGCATGTCAAATCCAAATTGCAGTCTGATGTAAAACCAAATTTCCCAAACCCATATTAAGATTCCAGCATTTTCTGTTGGGTCTTTCAGGCTTAGCATTTGCTTCAGGTTGGGTGTCTTGGTTACTCATGTAGTTATTACGTTGAAAAGGCCTCTGTAAAGTATCATTACTTTCCAAACTGGATACATGGATCTGTGTATCGGCTTGGGGTAGTCAAATCCGTATGCCAGCAAGACATCTAAGAGTCCTCACTGTAAATTTTTGAGAAACATAATTAGCTTGTGCTCTGTATCACAAAATGTGAATGGGTGATAACATAACAAGAGTCTTACCTCTGCCACTAAAATGAAGAGAAATATATCTACCTAATAAAATGATTAACTATAAACTGATGTGCACTTTCATTTATCAAAGACTAATTATAATACATGAATGCTTAAAAACACACTGTGAAGCACAACACTATAAAATCCAGTGAACACGTGGCATTCACAGAATGAAAAAAACATCGCACTTGACATATTTTATTCATCTTATGATAAACTATTTCTGCATTGTAATTATATGATTAAGACAGTCAGCAAACATCATTATCTAAGCTCCTATTTTCTTTGAATCCTTTGTAACTTACAAGTCCTATTATTTATGGATACTAAATTGTCTTACTGAATGTGAATTATGGCAGAGATAGTGGATTGAGGTATTCTCCAGTATTATTCCAATATAACAGTGATTTATGCTGGGTATTAATTTTGTCATGTTTCATATCGTATCTATTTTATATAGTTCTTGGCATGAATAACTCACCCAGTATTCTTTAGGTAATGAACTATTAAGTTCAACAAGTGTACTTACAGTGCCCTTAGAAAGCAAGCATTCACATTTACCTTTCATTCATGTCAGAGGTTAATAATTTCACAAGTTAGTAACTTCCATCTACCACAGGTAATTTGTTATTCTGTTTCATAAGCTGGAATGAATATAAAAATTACCTTAGTAACAGATATCAGCAGCATTCAAAATTTAAAAAAAAAAAAAAAAGAAGTTATTTTCAATAAAAAAGGAACAATTAGGTTTTTAAGGATTAAAATACCACTGAACAAGGAACTAAAAACTTGTGCATTTTCAAAAGATAGCTCAAATTATTTTCAGTACATAAATAATGCCTGGAGATATAGTCCAACAGACAATTCTATATTTTAACTGAACTTGATGTTGCAGTGTTGATCATTATTTGGGTAAATACGATTAAAATAATAATATCTCATTCTTATATTACTGATTTCTTCTCAGCAATAATAATAATTCCAGAACCTTAAATCTGACAGGGTCATGCACACACCTTGACAGTGCTCATCTTGCATGAAGTCACACTACACAAAAAACCTTTGGCTTTGTAATGTCTTTGTTATTACTAGACACAGCTGAAGAAATTATCAGTCTTCTGATTTTAAAAGTCAATAAAAGGTCAAGTAGTTACTTCAATTATTTCACTCCCCTACAAAAAAAAAAACCAACAAAAATAACATACACACCATTTTAAACACAGGTCCTCCTAGCACCAAGGTTACCAGTCCTAAATTGGATGTTCAAGGGTAAGTTCCCTTCCACACATCATGCCACTGATGCTACATGGAGTAAG
>JANHFX010005834.1:0-13456 GCA_027560015.1 Chloroceryle amazona | reverse complement strand
CCGACCTGACCCGTTTTGTCCCAGTCCGATCCTTCCCACCATATCCGGACCCAACTCCTGCCATTCTATCCCGTTCCGCCCCGTCCTGTTCGGTGCCGAGCCTTCCCGTCCCGACCCAAACTGCTCGGTCCCGTTCCGTCTCGATCCCTCCCGACACGTTTTGTCTCGATCTGCCCCGTCCTGACCCCCACTGCACCCCGTCCCGCCCGGTGCCGCCCGGCAGCACTCACAGGGGGCAGACACTGCTCCACATCGTCGGGCCCCGCTCGGGCGATGGGCACCTTCTCCGAGCCCTCTGCCATGGCTGCCGCGGCAGGGAGAGCCGCCCCGGGCTCCGCCGCTGCCCCCCTCCCTGCCCCGGCCCCTACGGGGGGGCAGCACCGCCCCGGCCCGCCCCGGCCGGCCCTGGGTGTGTGTGGGGGTAGGACAGCCCGCCTCCCGGGCACAAAGAGCTCCTTGAGCTGCCCAGCAGCTGTCGGAGCTCCCGGGGGCTGTGCGCCCTCCCCAACTCCTCCCCGGGGCTTGTTGGAGATGGGGGAGTCAAGGGGGTGTAGGGGATATGCCACAACCCCACCCCCCCTTCTGGGGGGAGAGGTGCCCCGGCAGACAGAGGGACACAGCTTTTAAAATAGAACAGCATTTTAACTGCTTTTTTACACTTGCCACAGGAATTCACAGGCGCTGGAGCTGACAAACTGTTTGGTGACAGCTCTGCAAAACACCTCGATGCGCAGCACGAGCAAACGGCCCTGACTCCAGCTGAGCCCTGGGTTGAGCCTGAGCACAGCCTGGGAGATGGAGCAGGGTGCCCAAGCCTGGCCCAGGCTCAGTGAGGGCAAAGCGTGGGGGTTAATTTCATCTTTTCATAGAATCATAAAATGGTTTGTGTGGGAAGGGACCTTTAAAGATCATCTAGTTCCATCACCCCTGCCACCAGCAGGGACATCATCTACTAGATCGGGTTGCTCAAAGCTCCATCCAACCTGGCCTTCAACACTTCCAGGGATGAGGCATCCACAGCTTCTCTGGGTATCCTGTTCCAGTGCCTCACCACCCTCACAGTGAAGAATTTATTCCTTATGTCTGATATAAATCTGCCCTCTTTCAGTTTAAAGCCATTACTCCTCATCCTATCACGACATGCCCTTGTAAAAAGTTGTTCCTCAGCTTTCATTTATAAAGATCGTGCATGGATGCCTTGTGATTTGACCTCTAAAGTGGATGTATCCCTGAGATTTCTTCTGTTTCCTGTCACTCATGATGCTCAGCTGTTTATTTTTGAGCATCTAAAGAACAGTAGGGGAATTTGGGTTGGAAGGGATGTTCATCTGCATCTATGGGCTTGTTTTGATATTCTACATGGGAAGCTTTTAAGGACTGCAACTGGCTATGTGTGTCTGTGTGTCTACCCAAGCCTGTGTGTCCTTCATGCACCTCATGGATGTCCTGCCTGTACACAGATGCAAACGCAAGTGTCTGTGTGTGCATGCTGATGCTGGAAAATAAGCAGTGCTGGGGCTGACACTGTCAAACACAGAGGACAGTGTCCTTCCTAAGGCTGGAAGCAGAGAAAAAAAAGCTATCAACTGCAAAAAGATCACAAAGGAGAGATGGCAGGGAGGGATGTGCTCTGCCCTGCCCTGCCCTGCTTGCTCAGTAGCCCAGCTCCGGTTTCCCAGACAGGGAACAGCATTGCAGCAGGGGGCTGTTGAACTGAGGAGACCCTGGCACATGGAACCCGTCTCACTCCGGAGCAGTGCCTACACTAACTAACTCTGCAACAGCAATTTTTTTTAAGAGTATGCATCTTTGTTCAGATTACTCCCTCTTTTCTCTGTTTTGCTTATCTGTCGGGTTCATGTCTCCTGGCTCAGTTTTTGCACACTACTGACATGTAACCCCCCGTTTTAAACCTTCTGCGATCCTGACAGCAGAGGCCAGGTGACAACCCTGTCCCACCGCAGCTCATCCCAGCTCTGTGTGCCCTCAAGAAGCAGGTTTGGCCCCTGCAGTTGATTTCCTACACTCGCCTGTCCTCTGTGCCCCACTCCATAACTGCAAATCTCTGTCTTGTTTTTCATGTCTGAATCCCTTCACTGACATGACCAGTAGCTTAAAAACCATCATCGAGCAACACAAAAGTGGGGAACACTCAGGTCTTGCTGATTATCTTGCCTCCACGAGCTGGGGGACTGAATCATAGAGACAGGACCCCCATTTTCATTCCTTTCAACTTAAGTTCATCATTCCCATCGATTACTGTCATTAATGATCAGACTTTAAACAAAAACTTAAAGGGCATAGTTACTGCTGAAAATAAACACAATCACAGCTCGTTAAATCAAAAGCGAAGCCTACTGTGCAACTTCCTAAACTAGGGCACATTCTAGCCCACTCTTGAATGACACACTGTTGTAGGTTGGGGCTAATAATAAGATTATGATCCTCTTCATTAGCAAGTATTTTGTTACACCAAAAATCTCGTGAATGGATATGTCTATCTTGGCAAAATGTGAGAATCCCAGCCTTTGATCTCAAACCTCCATTTAGCATCACTGCTTTAAAAAGACAGTTTTATTTTAAGGCCTGTGTTCTTGTCTCCCGTGGGAAATCGTGCCAGGGAGGGAGTGTTTGTCCGCGAAAAGCTGCTGCTCACTGGGCTTTGACTTGTTTGAGCTGCTTCTCTGTGAGTGAGGTAGGGGAACTGCTGTCCCTCCATTCTGGTACCCATGCGAGTCTCCCATGGTTCCTTCCCCAGGATGCAAATGGAAGGGCAGGGATGCTGCGCCATTTCAGCTAACAGAAGGGTGGCTGAGGGTGCGGTGTTGAGGAGGAGCATTAGCAAACACACCATCGCTGCAAGAATGAATGTGTGTAACTAATATGTCTATGCTGGATATTTGTGGAGGCACCTTCGCTCGAGGTGCTGGGTGGTCAAGTACAATACCAGCCCAGGAACACAAAAGATGGGGTCAGAAGGCTCATCCCCACCCTACCGATGGGGCCGTGGTAGCCCTGGCGGGGTTTGGCTTGGCCAGACACTCATGACCCAGGCAATGGTGCCGGACATGAGCCAATCCACAGCTATGGATGCGGGACAACCGGCCCTCATCAGACTGGGCTGTGAGATGGGTCCTGCTTGCAAGGTGAAGCATGGGTGGGAGAAGTAGTCCTTTGGGAGGGAGCCATTCTGCCCAAACCTTGGGAGGGAAGCGGTGCAGCATTTCCTCCTTAAGTCAAGGTACAAATCCTCTGAGTAATCCTCCAAACTTATTTTTTTCTTGTAAGGAACAATCCCAGTTGTTTTTTCCCCAACTCAGAGCACTGCTGCCTCTTCTGCTTTTGTTCCACAGGCAGAGGAACAGCAGCATGAAATTTCAAGCAGATAGAAGAGAAAAAAAAACCGATCCTGTCATACGGTGTGCAGCTTACCACCTCTAGTTAACCCCTATGCTCATACTTTGCCTTTCGTGCAGGCACATATTTGTTTCCCTTGGAGGGCATGGGGAGTGCATCTTTTGCCATTTGATTGATTAGGTGACGAGAGAAAATGGGATTTTTTTAGACAGATAAAAATCCGTACAAACAGCTCAGCATTCAGCAGCTCCAGACGCTTGCTGCGGAGCGCAAAGACGTGTGCAACAACCAGTGTTTGCAGGGCTTAGGACAAAAAAAAAACGTGACTTGCCTTTCACGAGCTGAATTCTTCATTTGCAATAAAGATGACTATGATACTAGTGTCTGAGCTCAGTCTCCTCTCTAAATAACATGTGTGTGCTCAGCTGGATTAAGCCAACTTCTGAGACTGGAAATCATAATAACAGTCTTTTACAGGACAGCCTTTCTGGTCGTCTAATACTATTATCCTCTGAGCTGAAAAGCATTCCAGAGTACTTCGAGTGCTATGATGAATGTGAGGTTGCTTAGCTGATAGTACTGGCTTGTCTCAAGAAAGCACATTTTCTCATTATTTTTCAGCTGAAAGAAAAAGTTTAGGAGGAGAAATGGAAATATTAAAAATGAGAAGGATTTGGTGATGCTGTGTGCCTTTCCATAAGTCTCTTGTGGTGCCTTATGCATTTTATCTTCTTTTTCTAAGTGTCACAAATCATTATTTGAACTCCATGATGGCCTGAATTTGTGAGGGCTACTGAGACTGGGCACCTGATTCACTGCTCTGCTTTTCCATGAGTTTACACCACCATAACATGGTGCTGATCAGGTCCCACTTACTTGATGTCTCTTCAAAATAACTGCAGTCCTTTTGGGAAACAGTGTCCAACAGAAAAAGAAAATCTTGGCTTTGGTGTTGTGGTGGGTTGACCCTGACCTGAGCCAGGTGATCACCAAAGCTGTTCTTTCCCTCCCCCTCCTCAGATGGAAAGGGGAGAGAAAATACAACAAAAGGGCTGTGGGTTGAGACAAGGATGGGAAGAGATCACTCAGTAGTTACCATCCCAGGCAAACCAGACTCGGCTTGGGGACATTAGTTTAATTTATTACGTATACAGTCAGAGTAGGATAATGAGAAACAAACCCAAATCTTAAAAACACCTTTCCCCCTACCTCTCCCTTCTTTCCAGACTTTACTCTTGCTTTTCTCTACCTCCTTTATACCCGGCAGCACAGGGGGACAGAGGATGGGGATTGTAGTTAGTTCATCACACATTGTCTCTGCTGCTCCTTCCTCTGCTGGGAGGAGGACTCCTCACACTCTGCTCCAAAGTAAGGTCCCTCCAATGGGAGACAGTCGTCCACAAACTACTCCAACATGTGTCCTTCCCAGGAGCTACAATTCTTCATGAGCTGCTCTAGCACAGGTCCCTTCCATGGGGTGAAATGCTTCAGGAACAGACTGCTCCAGCGTGGATCCTCCATGGGGTCACAAGTCTTGCTGGCAAACCTGCTTCAGTGTGGGTCTCTCTTGCCATTGGGCCAGGAGCCTGCTCCAGCATGGGCTTCCCCCAGGGTCACAATGTCCTTTGGGGGCATCCGCCTGCTCTATTGTGGGGTCCTCTGTGGGCTGCAGGTGGATATTTACTCCACTGTGGACCTTCATGAGCTGCAGCAGGACAGCCTGCCTCACCAAGGTCTTCACCAAGGGCTGCAGGGGAATCTGTCCTCCAGCATCTAAAGCACCTCCTCCCTTTCCTTTTTCACTGACTTTGGTATCCGAAGAGTGTTTTTCTCACATATCCTCTTCTCTCAGCCTGCGGTTGCACATTTCTCACCATCGTCCCCCCCTTCTTAAATGTATTATCACAGAGGCACTACCATCATGGCTGAAGGGCTCAGCCTTGGCCAGAAGAAAGTCCCTCTTGGAGCTGATTGGCATTGGCTGTGTCAGACACAGGGGAAGCTTCTGGCAGCTTCTCACAGAAGTGATCCATGGTAGCCCCACTACCAAAACCTTGCCTCAAAAAACCAGTACAGGTATTTAACCTCTGGCATCCTGAGGATTTTGAGAAACTATAACGATTCTTGCTGGCAGTGAGACCAAAGGATGAAAAACCAAGTATGTATGTCATCAGCACAGCTCTTGTCTCTGCAGTGGCCCTGGACATTGTGGTGCCCTTGCAATGCTCGTTTTAACTCCTCTTCCCCTCTGCTCTGTGTGTGTGGTGTGCTGACACTACCTTCCCTTCTTTGACCCGCAACACATGAAATCTCAGACACTGCAACCATTGTTTTTCCTGGTAGACAGTAAAATTCTCCCTGGAAAGCCCTGCAACATTCCTTTTTCTGATGCTACTGTCTGGAGAAGATGGACATCCCCATTTACTCTGTTTGGAGTGCAGCCCCAGGCAGGACAGCATGGCACAGCTGTGCTGTCCCCACTTGAAAGGATGGCCTGAAATGTGCTCAGTGCAGGACCTTGCTCATCCTGAATCCTTCCTCTTCTCTCCTGTGGTTGGTTGAGGACATATGGCTCATCATGGTTTGCTCTTCTTCACTCCAGGACACTAAAGGCTGATTTGTTCTTCCCCAGGGCTGAATCCCATCTATCCATATGTCTTCATCTTATTCTTGTTAATTTAGCTAGTGGCTGTGCCTTCTGTTTTACTTGAATGAAAGAAATAAAATAATACAACTAGCTGTCATTACATGCTTTCATTCCTATGTTTAACGATGTGGGCTCTTTTGTACCTATTCTGTGCAAATTGCTCATAGGCTACTCTTTCTTAACCTCCAACCACAGCTTTGTGCTTTGGAGGTAGTTATTATCTTAAACAACTTGGTAGCATCAATCTATTTCTTTCCCAGAGGCTTCTTTACACTTTGGTGGGAAATCTGCTAAGTTTCTTTTTGCTTTGTAGCAAAGGCTGAGCCTGGCTTATTTTTGCCCCCTCATCCGAAAGCACCCATGAATCAACTGTATTTCTCTTTGTCGATCTATGCACTGTTCTAATAATTTCATGACCCGACTTTACAGAATATTTCGAAGGAGATTGTCCCAGAGGCACCTGCAGTGCCAGAATGTTTTTCACAAATCCAATCTCTTGAAACGTATATTTTACTCTCCTTTCTGAAAAGACTTTAAACATTTTTTTCTTTCCTTACTTTTGTGAGACATTTGTGCGAGCTGATTGCAGCAAGTTTAATCCTTACTCACCTACACTCTGTTATTTCATTTAGCCTTTTATATCAGGCTTTTTTTTTCATCCAATCTATAATACTTCTTCCCCCAGATTCAGACCTGTACTTAAAAAAACCCAAATTCTTCCCAAAAAACCCTCCCTCACATCAGATTTAAGAAACTAAACCTGGGAGAATGAGAGAACCAACAACCAACCATGTTTCCTCCTAAAGTTTAGTGCTGCATTTTTTTTTCTGTTGCTTCACATCCCTTTTCTTGAGATTGCTGGTCCTTGGAAATTACCATGGAGGCTATGACAGGTCCATTAAGGTGGTCCAGGACCTCTCACAGCTGCATTTCCTCTGAGGACGCTTGTGCTTAGGGTGGGACACAGTGGAGAAAAGGGTAAATTCTCACTGGAAGTGCATCAGACAGTGCCACAGGTCACTGGAGCCATGGACCGCTTGGAAAATATTTACCCGAGAGTCAAAAGATAGGGTAGAGAGAGACAAAGAACAATCATCACTTCTGGGCACTCCCAGTCCTTCTTCCATGTCTTTCCTTATGAAATCAAGCTCTAGCAACAACAATAATAATTTAAGCTCCATGTATTATATCCCATCTGCTCTGGCCCATGGATGGTATGGGGGAGAGCTGAGGAGCTGGAAAACACCACTGCAAGAAACCGAACTAATTGGAGAGGGGGTGGCAGTGGCCTCTGTCCGCCAGTCTGTCCTCCATGGGGTCCTGTGCGTGCAGGGGCAAAACCCAGCCCCACCAAGAGAAGGGGTGGTGGGGTGGTGGGGGTGACAGGGGGAGGTTGAGGATGGGCTTGGACTTTCCCTGCTCCTCACCAGCAAGGCTTTCTCCTTGACAGACCTTCTGGTCCTTGACAGACCTCCTGACAGACCTTGCCTCAAGCTGCCTTTCTGTCCTTGCACAGTCTGGCAGAAACAGTAAGGACTTGTCTCCAGGCAGGTTTCGGGGAAGCAGAAGGGTTAGCTTGCAAACAACTAGATAAATGTTCTGCAGTATTATGCTAGGTGGACAGAAGTGTGTTGCAGCTGCTCTGCCTTCCTTTCTTTGAAGGTCTTCACCATATATGGCCTCGGTGGCCCAGAGGAGATGCTCAAGATAGCTGATTTCTTTGCCCACGTAAAGCCAAACTTGTCCCCAGTTGCAATCACACATGGCTGTGAGGAGTTAGCTGCAGCTGCCCCAGAGCATCTCGTTGCCTTCTTTGAAGCCCATCCTTCCCATCTGAGACCGGCAAGTGGCTTTGTGGGAGTGACATCCTCTGTGCAAGTTTGGCCTGATGAAAAGCGCTTTGTTCTCCCACTGCCTGCTCTTGTTGATGCTTAAGAAACCTGGCCCCCAGATGTGGCAATACTGGTTTTAAAGACAGAGTAGACTGGCATAGCCTTTGCTCTGTGGTTGGGATGCAGCTGGGTGGTCCCACACGTGATGAATTAGTTAATGTGTAAAGAGGTTGGAGGAAGGCATAAAATGCTGAGCATTTCTTTTGCCTTCTGAAGGTAATGCATTTTAACTTGGGTTTGCCTTCAATGTGATGTGTTTAATTATTTAAGGCCTGTTAGTATATTTTCCTCAAGAGACGGAAAATCCTCAGGGAAAGAAAGGACCCTTACAACAGAACACAGATCTCCATTGTACACTGAAGGTCTGGGCTCACACCCAGACACCTGCACCGATCCCAGCACATTTTATAGTAAAAGTACCATGAAAATACTCACCTTCCCAACTCCAGAAGATGCTTCATGCCAGGCTCTTCTCCACACCTACAAGTCACCAGTCAGTAAAGGGCACTTTGTAGGGCAACTAGGGTTATAAGTGGTAGGTACCTGGTATGGAGAAGGCTTTATACATAGTTCTCAATCTCAGCCTGTGATTGGTTGGATATTTATGCATCATGCAAGGTGGGATAATGTTGAGCTATCCAGAGAAATGCATCTGGGACTCTAGTTGATGCCCTCGGGACAGCTTCCTGGTCTGGGAGTCTACCTTGCACACTGGAGAAGGTGTAGAAAAGGTGTGGGGACTGAGAAGCCCTGATACAGGACTGGATTTACTGGATCCCAGGTGCTCTTGGGCTGTCTGAAAACAGTTTCTTGCTCCATTTTGCTAAGCCTCGTGTTACAAACGCCATATGCAAGGCTGACCCCACAACACTGAAATACCAATGGTGCGTCTCCCTTCTTTACTGCCCTGACATGATGCGCCAGCTTGGCAGCTCTGGCTCCTCTATGCCACCTCTGATTCTGACCTGCAACCTCCCATTTAATAGAGAAAAAGCTCCAGATTGTTCTGAGCTTTGAGAAAAAAACACCCACCGTGTTTCATATGAGTAGACAGGTGTGTGTGTTGGTCAGGGTCAGATGGCTAAGGAAGGACTTCTCTGCACTATTCCCATCATACCTAGAAGGTGTTACATAGTAAGCAAGCTGTACCAGACACGAGCTCCGACTTCCATCTGCTGTCATTATGAGCAATGAGTGCTAAAAGAGGTGTCAGCAGCTGCAACCATCCTAGCTGTGGGACAGGTTAGAAAGGTTTAGGATTTGGTGTGAAAGAACACTAGAGCTTTCCTGTCCTTGGCACAGTTCATGCTGGCTTCTCCATGAAGAGCCTTCCTGGAGAAGGGATGGACTGTGGGATGTCTTGCAGCTCAGAGATTCAGAGAGTAACAGGGACTCTGCTCCCCCTGTCCTGGGAGACCACATCCCTGCCTGGATGGACACATGCTACCCAGGTTTTCCCAGCACTGCTTGGTGCTGAAGGTGCTGGGTACCAGAGCTGGGACCATGTTGCCTTGTCTGTGCTGGTGTCTGCAGCACCTTTTTCTTTCACTGCAGCACAAATCTGAGGAACGCTGTTTAGATTTGCTCTGACACTGTAATGGGGGACCCCAGAGACTGACTCTGTTTACACTGTCAAGGTCTGATGTCCTCATGACATTTGAGATTGGTCACTGGAGTTTCAAATTGTTGATTTTTATTTTGTATTTACCCATGAAACTGGACTTGAGGCTCAATTGGGGCATGGTGGCTGATTTCCACAAGGTCCACCCTTCAGCCAGCTTTACAGCTGAGTTGGCTGAGGTGCAAAGAGGTCAAGAGCCCCAAGTGAAACACGCTGAATGGGCAGCTCATTAAGGGCTGAACTCCAGACCTGTGTTCCCAGCCCCCTGCTCTAATCACCAGGCGAGACATGGGAGATCCTCATGGGGCTGATGCTGATGAAAGAAGAGTCAACATTTTTATTTTTCAGCTTTATTAGCAGGATGAAGTAAAGCCACTGTGCCTGACTCTATTATTGAACCAGTAATCTCTCTGTGCTTACATCCAGAGCTTCCCAGACGTTTAAGTAGGAGCATGAACAATAAAATATGTTAGGTCCGAAATGGCTAAAGCAGAGGCAAAGCAGGAGGTAAGCCGTCTAATTGGAGAAGTTGCAGCGGGAATCTCACCTCAGGGGTCTGTCCTTTGGGATTAACAGTTTGCTGACATCTGGGTTGTGTGGCACTGCTGCCTTGCCCTGGGTCCCACCAGGGCTGATGGCAGAGACCCAAGGAACAAAAAAATAAAGAAAAAAAAAGGTCCTCAAACTTGTACAACAGGGAAGATGAAGATTTTTCTGCTGTCAATGTGAGGGCCTTTGGGAGGAAGAATCTGGCAGCTTGTACCCAGAAACATACGGTTGTGACTTCTTTTGGCTTGCAGAATCACGGAAGAAAAAAACAGGGACGGGGAAATACAGTCTCTTCTCCTGATGCAGGACTTGTCCTAACAGAGATATCCCTTTACTGTCTTGTCCTGTCCAGTTTGAAAAGCTTGTAGGTCTTATGTCAACTACTTAGGATGGCTTCTTCGTGGTGATTGCAGAAACACCTGTTACACATCACGTCCTCTTCTGTTTTGTCAAAGCAGTCCCCAGTACACCTCTGCCCAGGCGTGTGATTGCAGAATGCCAGGGTCTCAGAGGAGAGTTACTGCTTCTGCTCATATCCTTTCCTGGCTGCAGGTAATACTGAGCCCTTGGCCACTACCAAGGACAGATAGATTCATTTTCCTAGTTAAAAGAAAGAAGCAGCAGCTAGAAATTGGAGGAATCACCATTTGGAGATCTCTATTTCTTTCTCTCCTCCTGTGGACCAGACACTGCTGGTTACTGGTTCAGGTGCAGATCTTTGGGGTCACCATGTAGGTGAAGTGCATCCCAAATGTGCTAGAGCCAAGGGACTGAGCTGGACACATAGGCAGAGGACACCCTCGGAGGCACAGCAGCCCAGGTCAGCTGCTCCACAGCAGTGTCTCACCCAGGCTCAGACCCTGCCATAAATCTAACTAGAGCACTCAGCCTCTTTTGAAATCCACACACAGCCTTACTTTTTACAAACTCAGGAAGAAAATGGCAAATTAATCCTTTTTTAAAAGGATGAGTCGATTCCTTGTCATTCTCCGTGCAGCTCAGGATATGATAGTTGCTGCTGCATAAATACAGATTGTTTCTTTTCACAACTTCCCTTTCATCAGACTGCTAGGAAGGCCTGGAGGTTGTTAAAAAATGTGAAAGAAACTTGCCTCCCAATTAAGGTCAATCTCTTTTATCAGAGTCTTTGCATATAAACTTCACTTTCAGAAGGATTTCTATAAACTCCAGCTCCAGCTCTGACAAATTGGGAGATGCCCAAATCTCTGAAGGAGTTGGAGAAGCGGCTGACTTCTTTCCCGGCTCGCAGCGCAAAGCAGGGATCTGATCTGTCATGATGACTGAGAACATGTCACAACAATCTGTTTGCGTTCTTCAGGAAAGAAAAACATCTTTCTCTCCCCGAGCTGTAAGCTAATTTGGAGATTTTGCAAGCTGACATGCAACCTGATTAAAATGACCTCAGGCCAACAATTCTTCTTAGGCGGCTTGACAATTAAAGTCTAGACCTATCTGTAGCCCAGGGTTTTGTTGTGTGGGTTTTTTTGGTGTTTTTTTTTTTCTTTCTTTCTTCAAATCCCTTTTAGGGAGGAAAGAATTCTGTGTTTTTATTTTTAAATCTACATATTTGGAATTTTTCTTTTACACTCTGCTTCTGCTGTAGCAGAATGTGCTAAGGGGATCTATATTTTTTCACATTTTTGAACAGATGAAACTCGTACACAGAAGCCCCGGTTTCTTGCCTGCTGGAAAAATACACTGAATATCCGAGGAAATAATACATGAATAAACTCGAGGACTCTAAGAAATACCCAAGGCACTTTGTGGCCTACATAATACTGCCCTCTGAGGTAAAAATGTTGTGCCCTCAATTTTCCAAAGTCAGTGGATATTTTTGTAATGACCATCGTACTACTGCTCAAATCACTTTTCGGCTTTTTGCAATTAGTTAAGCAGTGGGATCAGTTTATTAATCCACTGAGTTTTTGTGAACACAGCGATTTGTCAAGCAGCAAGCAATGAAAAATAAATGGGCGCCTTCTGGCAGGACGTTTGTCAGGCTGTGAGCAACCCCCTGAATTTAATTCGTGGTCTGGGGTGACTTGGCAATTTGCCCGTGAATGTTTTAATGCCCATTTCTTTAAACAAAATCACTGTCACGGTCATTCGTCCAAGTTAAATCCAGGAGAGATTTCTCCTTTGCTGATTTGGCTCGACCTGAACCATTGGCTGGTTTCTAGCTTGTCAACTGGCTAAACTGATTGACAACTTGTGTTTTGCTAATGCTTTTCACAGCATAATGAGATCCCCTAAAGGGCTTTATTTATTAATTCAAATTATATACTTTTGAATTACATACTGAACTGGAGTCACTTGCAGACTAACTTTTCAGCTTCATCAAAATATCCTGTACAGCTGCAGTTATTTGACATCAGTTCCAAACCACAGAGACAGGATTGGTGCTTTCCTGTAAGGAAGGGTGAGGTGATAGCAGGAGATGCTGATGGCTTTATGCTGGAGACCCACAGTGGGTCTTTGCGTGCTTGTCCCCAGCCCAGGTGGCTCATTACCCTGTGTTTTTCTAGGTGCTCAGGGAGTCTGAACACGTGGACTTTTCTCAACCTGATCTCATGACCGTGTCTTGGCTCTACCCGTTGCATGATTTTCCCACTTTGAGAGGAAGTGGCCTTCTGGCCCATTTCTTTCTCCAGACATCAAGCCAGTTCAAAGATGGAAATTTCCCATGAGGAGGTGCAAGAGATGTCTCCTGGGGGCACAAAAGCAGGTTGGCTTCCAACTCCCAGTCAGGCTGAGCATCCTTTCTTGCTCTCCTTGTGTCCCTGGGGGGCCCCTGTGTGCCCTGCTATGCCCTGCTGTCCTGGCCTCTCACCAGGCGTGCCACCACAGTCCCAATCCTGGGTGAGAGCTGAAGGAGCCCACTCAGCAGTCATCCTTTTGGGAAGCAATGGGGCCTTGAATGAGTTTATGCCAAAGGGATAAGGACACCCTCCTTGTCCTGGTTTGCTTCCAGGATCCCGGTCACGGAGGACTCAGGCCAGGAGCTTTTTATCTGTTTAGAAATTAGCATCTGAACCCTGTTGGAGTGGGTATAAAGCAGTTGCTGATTTGCACCAGTGCTCAGACTGGAAACCCCATGGAAATAAGGAGCGATATTAACCAGAGAGCTCCTGAATCTTGCCAGACATCCCGATTTTAGCATAATCCCCTCCCGCTCCGCTTTCACGGTGGAGGATGCTGGAGTCTCCTGAATCCGCTGATTCCGCTGATGTTTCTCAAATCCCGCCCCCTACCACCCCCAGTGCATCCCTGAGCCAACAAACCCCCGCCAACACCAGAGCAGCTGCCTGCAGGCTGTGAGAAGCCAGGGCGCATGTGAAACCCCCTCTCCCTGCCCCTGCAGATCTCCAG
>JANHFX010005833.1:644-37980 GCA_027560015.1 Chloroceryle amazona | reverse complement strand
GCCTGCACCTATTCACAGGGGGGGTCCCCTCCCACCTCGGCAGGAGCTGCGCGTCTTGCGGCAGAAGTTCGGCGGTGGTCGGATTTGCTTTTGCGCTTTGTTGGAATTAACAGGGTCTGCTTTTGTCAAGAAGGCCCTGTCCATGACCCCAACTTGGGTGTCTTAATTGCAACTTGAGTATTTCCTTACCCTGAGTGCCTTGAACTGCACTTGGTATCTTCAGCAGTCTCCCCAGGGCATTTCACAGCAGCACTGTTTCCATATGCCCAGTAATAGAATTCCTTTTTCCGGCACATCCCACAACCCCACCTTTGCCTCTCCCAAAGCTGCAATACAATCACCGTCCATAGAACTGCTCACGCCTCTCTCCTCCAACCCTTATAGCTGATAACCCACCAATTTGGAGCAGAAACTTCTACCCTTCCTGGAGTGCTTCTCACTCTTCCATGGCCCTGCAGCCCTCTCTCCTGTTTGTACTCCCAGTCAGTATGTTTCATTCCCATCATTACTGTAACTGTTCAACATGAGTCATCCAAGTTCCAATCCCCCAGTTCCTGCTGGGAAGCTCCCAACAGCTGCTCAACTCTATCCTTCTGACATCGGAACCACTGGTTAGTTAATTTTTAGGCTCAGAAAGCATATAATGAACAGGTCTGAAACCAGGATAAGAAGAATGGGCTGCCTTCAAGACTAAAGGACAGGATGACACCAAAGATTAAAATAAATGGAAACAAGATACAGTAACTAAGTATCTAAAGACAGTAAAGTTCTGTAAACTTTTGTAGGCGATGCCTCCTTCTGGCACTTCTTTACATGAACCAGAGACAGATCTGGACCAAGATAAAACATCAAGATGTCCCCTACACAAACTGTGGTGATTTTAATACTAAAAAACACACCTCTAGGAGAAGAATTTAAATGCAATTTAAATGAATTAGATAACAGCATAATGAATTAGGTAATTGATGGAGCACATGCACAGGGATGTGACGTAAAACCACATAAACAATCACATATACAGTGCAAGTAACAAAGAAATTCTATAAACCACTGCTAACTGAGCTCACAGGGCACTGGTTTTGTAAGAGATCACCCAGTCCCCATTTCTGCAGAATCAAAATAAAGCAAATATCTTAACCCTGTGTGTCAGTTGGCTTTGCACACTGGGGAAAGGACCCCTTTTTGGGGGGACTACAGTCCCTGACCCAGTCCCCTCAGCATCTGTCCCCCCTTATTGTCCTGACCAGCTCAATGCTTCCTGCAATCAACAGTACTCTCTGACATCACGTTATCTCGTGGAGATCACTCCTGGTTTAGGCTTGGTCTCACACAGTTGTTTTGCTGTCTTTTAGTAAGAAAACTCCTACAGCTTTTGGAAAAGGGCTTCTATAATTAACAGCCAATACAGAACTGACATGAAAAATTAACAAGAGTGTATGTTGCTAGCATGAAAATACAGTGTATAAGAATGGTCCTGGTTCTATGTTTTTGTGATCTCACAGATCTTTCTAAAAATAAAAGAGACCAGAAAATGCTCTGTTGGGATTGGAGGATAAGCAACAGAAATGAACAGACTCTTTTCACACAGAGAAGTCAGATATTTCCAGGGGAAGAGAAAGAGGCAGTTTGGTTTCTTCAGTTTAGGCAGTTAAAAAAATAAGTTAGCAACACTCCTTTAACAACAATCCTTGAACCCATGAGAAGAAGCCCATACGCTGCTTGGCGAACCTTGCAGAGAAAGAACCATCATCCCAACTCTCACAAACTATGAGAAAAAACTCACAAGATTTTGAGTATTTTTATTATCCTGTTTCTGAATTTAAAATTCTTAGATGTTTCTTACTGCAGTGCAGTAGCTGGGCAGGGTAATGGATTTATTCCACCAAGATCCAAGACATATGGAATCACGCCCCCCTTCCACCTCTCTTATAGAGGAGACAAGCCCACAACCTTCCACTTGTTCATGAGTTCCCACAAGGAAAATTCTAGTAATACGCTGCAACTTAGAGACCACCTGAGCACAAGAGCTCAAATTTAACACATCAGTCTTAGAAGTGCAGCTGCCCAGATGATTCCAGCTAGTCCCGATCATATCCAACAACTGCACATCTCTCTTGACTTCAACCTGATGCAACTGCAGTATTTCCTCTTGCATTGCCAAGGAACAGCATAAAGCCAGCAAACAGTGGTCTTCCTCATAGGGAGGAAATGACTAAAGCATCTCCAGATGCTCCAGGTCTTCTTCACCCTCCTCCTCAAAAGCATCAATAAGAATGGTGCTTTCATCATCCTCATTGACCCTTTCTTGTGTTCCCTCAGAGCATTTGGAGGAAAAACATTCTAAACATTCACCTTCACAGTGCAGGTCAATGCTGGTAAGTTGGCTGAATTATGCTTCAAAAGTCTCCTCTTCTTTGCACTACAATTCTACATGGACTTCTTGTGGGGATGAAGGTCTACCAGGATGCACCCAGGACTAAAAGGTGGTGAGTCATCTTCCTCCACCTCCAGCTGCCATCTGGCTTGGCAGCCCACCATTTCTGAGGCTTGTCTGGAATCACCTGAGTGTTCCTCACCTGTGTGACAACTGTCATTAACAGAAACCAAGTTCACCTCCATCCTGTGGTATCACACAGTGCTTACTTATTAGTAACTGTGGAGACAGGAGGTAAATAATCCCCGCAGCCTCTCATGGTCGGCTTCTTGCATGTCAAGTTCCTTGGAAAAGAAACAAGAATTTCATTATCTGCCAGGCAAAGTTAGCATTTAAGAAGTCAGTTTAACTGAAAATACTTTAGCAGTAATAAATAATGCAGAGCACTCCAAATGGTGTCTCGTGGGTTAGATCAAGGATTCAGGGCAACTCTATTCAGTGCACCATGTCTCCTGCTGTTGGAGACAGAAAAGGGCAAGGTAATAAAACCAGCATACGCACCCTGACACTTATATTGACAAAAGTGTCTACACACTCATAAAATTCATGAGCACAGCCTCAAAATCAGCCTCTTGCTTTCAGTAATAAAGAACTGGCCACTCTACTAATGTTTCCCTTTTAACCCAAAATAAAAAATTAAATTTGGAGGCCTCATCTCATGTACATTGTCTTTGGATGAACTTAGCTCTATCTGTTTGGATGATACTTAGCTCTATCGAGTTCCACATATTTTACATTCCTCCTAATACTGAAGTAATTAAAATGCATTCTGCCTTCTATTTCATATGTCACACTTATATGCACGATTCCATCAAATTCTGCATTGGAAGCCTCTCTCATCCACCTTGACAAGTTATTCCAGCACAAACAACAAAGATGACACATGCAAGACCCTTCTTTTCATTTAAGCTACCTCACCTTTATGTGGTTTAAACGTAAAGAGTCTGTGAGGACAGATGAATATCTGAAATCAGTCAGATTACTTTGGAGTAATTTTTACCTTTTTTTTTTTAAAGGGATTAGATTCTACACTCCCATGTTTCTGTTAAATTCACTAAAAAGTGTAAGCTTGCTATCAGAATATATTTTATGAAGGATTTAAAATCACATCCCCTCAAAGCTGATTTTTTATTGGCTATACAGGTTTCTCCCCCATCATCTGGCTACTCTGTTTCAGGACTGACATAAACACTTCAAACATCTCAGAGCTTCAGAGTATTTTACATAAAACAAGCAATAAACCAAAGCCAACCAAGTTTCCTTCTAAGCAGGAGCTGAATTCAGAGAGACTTCACTGATGTATGTCTGAAACTTGATCTTTTAATTCCCCTGGGGGAAGATGGGCTCCCTTTAGCACGTGGAACTCAGTGACAGACTAGCAGGAGCTGTTTACTGCTACAAACACTGAATTTTGCCTGAACACCATCACAGCACCCAATAGCAAAGTGCTCTCCTACCAAAGCTGGTTACACCACATGTAACACCTACAGAGAGGGATAGCAAAACAGCAACAGCACCCTAACGAGAGTGTGATTAAAAGAAGGTTCAGGGTCTGCAATGCTATCCTCTCTCCTATTGCCTGGAACGAGGAATTGTTCCACTACCTCTAGCCAGTTCCAGTCTGTTATCATAACATGCTTTTTCTGTGAAGCTTACCAGGATTTTTTAGGTCCTTGGGTCCCAGTTCACTGGCATCTCATAAACAAGGGACTCAGAAGAAACAAACACATTGAGAAAACAAGTCCTAACTAAAGCAAAAGTCAGATGCCGTTACAAAAGCTAAAGTCAAGCCATAAAGAACATGGAACAATTAACAGAAGGAAGCTACATGAGCACTGCAAAAAGTTGGCGAGTCAAGCACTTTCTGGCATGCTCTCGTTTCTCAAACTTGTGCTCCGGGAAAACGCACACTCTTTACAAGTTCTTTCTGATGAAAAAGGAGACTGAACGAGTTCTGACCAAAACACGGCGCTTCACCCAAGCCACCCCAAACCCCCGCCAGAGGAGTTTCCCAGCACTCACTCCCCTCGCTCCTCCCAGGGCGAAAGGGCGATGGTCGGGCGGGAAGCTCACACCACCCGCGGCCCTGCTCGGCCAAGCCCTCCCCGAGGCAGCCCCCGCTGCCTGCACCCCCTCACCGTCCGCGGAAAGGCCGGGCGTTGCCCGCCGGGGCCCCCACCCTGCAGACGAAGCGGCGGCCACCGCGCTTGCCCCACGCCAGGCAAGAGTAGCAGCAGCCGCCCTGTTGTACCGGGTAAACAAACCGCGCCCGCTGATGACGTAGACGTGGCCCCGCCCCAGTCAGACGGACAGCTTTCGCCACCAATCGACTGCCTCGCTTCGTCTGTCGCGCTGTGCGTGCGTCATCAACCCGCTGCCGCCCCCACGGCACGGCGGTCTCGAGGTCGGGAAGCGTTTGGGGCCCGACAATACCCGGAGACCGGCACAGCCAGAGGGCAGCCCCCGTTACTCCCTCGCGGGACTGGTGCCCGGAGACTGGCTTCCATCACACTCCAGGCGGGACTGCCACGGCTGGAGACTGGCCCCTGTCACACCCCCAGTGTGACTGACACACCTCCAGTGAGACTGACACGCAGAAACCAGTCCCGTCAAACCCCCAGTGGGACTGACACACCTAGAGGCAAGCTCCTTTCGCAACCCTGTGAGTGACATACTCCTGTCGCATACCCAGTGTGACTGACACCACCAGGGACCTCCCCTGTCACGCTTCCAAAGTGACTGACGCAGCCAGAGGCCGGCCTCCCTCACACCCGCAGTGGTAATAACACAGTCACAGACCAGTCGCTGTGACTCCCCCACTGTGACTGACACCCAGACACCTGTCCGTTTTGTTCCCCCCGTTTGACTGATACAGCCAGACACCAGCTCCCATCATACCCACAGTGTGATTGACATCTGGAGACCACTTGCTGTCACACCCCTAGTGTGACTAACAGAGCTGGGAACCGCCCCTGTCACACCCTCAGTGTGACTGACGCGACGACGAGAGATCATCCCTGCCACACCCCCGGTGTGACTGACATAGTCAGGGACCAGCCTCATCACTCTCCCAGTGTGACTGAGACTCTGAAGCTGCCCTGCTGTCACACTTATCTGTGTGACTGACACAGACAGGGACCAACCCCTGCTTGAACCCTCAATGTGACAGGCACACTGAGATCACCCATGTCCCTTGACTCATCACACACCCATGAGGGTGACACAACTGTCCCCAGTGAGACTGTCACTCACAGAATAGGCGTCGTCACCCTCCCCAGTAGGCCTGACACAGCCAGAGTCCAGCTCTCACTACAGCCCCTCTGTGTGGCTGACACACTGGGAAACCATCTCACCTTTCCAGAACTGTAGCCTGACTGACAACCAGGGCAGCCACCCCGTGGGTCCAGAAAAGCTGTTGGCAGATGATACCAGCACACCTACCACTTCCCCAGTATGCCTGATGGACAGGTCACCAGAAAGAGTGATTTTTTTTGTCCCCACAAGAATTTCACGTAGGTTCAAAAATTTTAGGGACCATTAGTAGCTCCTAAGCCAAAGTCATGGCATTTGGAAGACTGAACACTCTCCTGGGGATATCAGTTCTATCAGTTTATCAGTAGAGACTTCACCCCTGCTGTCACACATGGTCAAGACAAAGTTTTTCCCATAAAATCTTCTGGCTGTACATTAACATACATTTTGTAACAACACACAATCATAGATAGACTCATAGACTGGTTTGGGTTGCAAGGGGCCTTTAAAGGCCATCTAGTCCAACTACCCTGCAGGGAGCAGAGACATCTGCAACTAGAGCAGGTTGCTCAGAGACCCAGCAAACGTCACCTGGAATGGTTCCAGGGGTGGGGTAGCAACCACCTCTCTAGGCAATCTGGGACAGGGTCTCACCACTCTCAGTGTAAAGAATTTCTTCCTTCTCTCCAGTCTAAATCTCCCTTTTTTAGTTCTAAACCATCACCCCTTGTCCTGTCACAACAGGCCCTGATAAAAAGTCTGTCCCCATCTTCCTTACAGGCCCCTTTAAGTACTGAAAGGTTCCAAGAAGGTGTCCCTGGATCCTTCTCTTCTCCAGGCTGAACAAGCCCAACTCTCTCAGCCTGGCCTCACAGCAGGGGGTTCCAGCCCTCCTGTCATTGCTGTGGCTCCTCTGGACCCCCTCCAACAGGTCCGTGTCCTTCTTGTGCTGAGGACTCCAGAGCCAGACACAGTACTCCAGGATGTCTGGATACAGCATGGAGCTCCAAGAGCAGAGGCCATGCCCCCAAGCTGGGGTCTGCCACGCCCATTGCAATGCTGACCTTTATTCTCAGACCAACTGAACTGCCCACAGAGGATGGAGAAATGACTGTGCAAGTGCACAGAGTCTATGAGCAATCCCCTAAGTGTCCAGGCTATATGGGAGAAGCCTCCAGATCCAGGACTCTGCTAAATTGAGTCAGGGGTATGATGCCTGTGCTATGTAGATGAGCTGTCACATTGCCTCCTACGCAAGAGCATCTCCAAAGGAACCTACACCTACTGCAAATATCCTGCAGCATATGGACATTTATAGGTTAACCTAGAAAAGGTCAGAGTAATGATTGTCCAAAAAAAGCAGGAACCTAAATAGTTTTCCAAGGTTATTTTGGAAAATGCAGACATGGAACGGGCTAAATTATACTTACCTGCGAGCCATCAGAAAATGTTAGTTTGCCTCTAAAATGCAGTAGGAGAAAAAAAAAAAAAGCCTCCAGCTTTCTTGTGCAAGAAGCAAATACAGTATGTAAATAAGATTCCCTAATAAAAATCAACACTGGAATGAATTTTCAAGCATATCCCAACCCTCTCTTGTGATGGAGACAGGGTCTGGGCTTTCATCCTAACAGCCAGAAACATTATCAGGCTGAAACTCTGACACTTCCCTTACAGGAGCACCTGTGATGTCCAGGAACATCCTCCCACTGTCCAGGAACTCCTCCCATAAAAATTTCAGAACAAACCCAGAATATTTTGTTACCTTTCTCTAAATTGAGCTGGAATAAAAAAAAAAAACAAAACAAACTTCTGGTGCAAACTCTGGGAAAATAAAACATGTCTTGACAGCATAGCGCTAGATGACTTGAAAATGAAGACCAACCCCCAGTGCAATGTTCAAGATGTAGGGAGAGGAAAGGGGACCAGTAAACCCTGGAGTCTGAACCTCTCTGTGTTCACCTGCAGCATGTACCTGCCACATCTCCCAGTTGTATGCACCATCCTCAGTATATTTTTCCAAAGCTTCAACCTCTGAAAAGAGCTGAACTCTCTGTTGATTGATGCTTCTGCTGGTGAGCTGAGATTTCTATAAATAGCATCAGAGGAAAAGTGGGGAGGGAGCTGTCTCTTTTAGTTTGGGCTTTTTTCTTTTTGGGTAAATTTGGATGTTTCACATTTTAAAAGAAAATATTTTCCTTAAAACCTCAGCGCAGCAGTTCATAATTGTAGAGTGGAGAGACAAGCACGTCAGTAGTTGAAGAACCATTAAATTTGCAGGGAAGTGACTGAAGCGTTTGCACAGAAGGGAGCAAATGGAGATAAGACAGGCAGGCTGCTGGCATTCAGCTGCCAGGAAACTGGTACAGTGGAGACATACTCTTTATTAGAGAACTGGGGGAGGGGGGAGAGAAAAACTATAGAAACACCTGCTTTCCCTGCTCTCCTACATGTGAAAACTCCCAGTAGGTGCATTATCAGACCACAGCTTGATCAATGGAGCCAGTCTCTTGCAACCAGAATGGATCCCTCTCACATCTCTGTTGGGATCTGCACACTCACTTCCAGTTGCAGGACTGTGCTGGGAACCATGTTCACGAAGGTAACATAGTGCAAGGGGGAGAAAACCTCTGCCCTGAATGTTATGGTCACCTCTAGGATGACCACAATGCCCATCTTTGCTCATTTTTATGAATACCTTTTCACTGGTCTCTAGTGTTCTTGTCATAATCCTCAGGAAGAGTCAAGACATAACCTGCCCCCCTTGCCAATAGGCAGCTATGGGTCCAGGTTGGCCATATTTTAGCTGCTGTGGGCTGGCTTCTCCCATGAAAGAGAGTGAAGATGGTCCTGAGGGGCTAGGCACACTTGGAGCAGCAGAGAAGTTTTGTCCTCAGTGCTGCAAACACACTGTAAGAGCATTTCTCTGACAGGGAGCTGAATCTGTACTGTCCCATGCATATGAGGTGGCTATGGCAGTACTGGCAAGGCTCAGGGGAGATATTATTGCTTTCTACAACTGCCTGAAAGGAGGCTGTAGCAAGGCAGGGGGCGGTCTCCCCTTCCAAGGAACAAGCAATAGGACAAGAGGAAACAACACAAGGTTGCTCCAGGGGAGGTTAGGGTTAATAATAGAAAAAATTCTTCCCAGAAAGGGTTGTCTACCCTGGAACAGGCTGCCCAGAGAAGTGTTGGGAGTCCCCATCCCTGGAGGGATTTAAAAACTGTGTAAATGTGCTGCTGAGGGACATGGTTTAGTGATGACCTGGCAGTCCTGGGTTAACAGTTGGACTTGATGATCTTGAAGGTCACTTCCATCCTAAATGATTCTGTGATTCTATTATCATAGCTCTCCAGGCCAAACTGCTCCAGCAGAATCCCTTTGCACTGCACACAGCTACCGACTGCACAAGAAGGGCTCCCAACTGACATTAAACACACAAATATACCAGCAAACCCCCTCTAACCTATGAGGCACAAAAGGTCTGGTTTGCTTTGCATTTAGCAGCCTTCCCGACCTACAGTGTAACAAGCTCAGGATCACCTTCTTATACTGGGGAGATACCACAAAGCTCTTACCTGAAATAGATGCATCTATTCTCCATCTGGTAGGAAAACAAGCTTAACATTTAAAACTGCCTGCAAGATCGGAGCCAGTGAAGTCCTGAATGAGTGAGGAAAGGAACAGAACATAATAAAACTAAATGGGTAATTGCTGATAGATTATCTGGAGGCACAGGCTAACGCCAAACAAAGCAGGAGACAGAGCTTAAAAATAACTGACATCCAAAGCACAACCCCAGTGCAGAGTGTGGTCACAGGCAATCTTGTTCTTGACACCTCTGTATTGGCTTTCTGGTTTTGAAACTCTGCTGCTATTCAGATTAAAATAGCACTTGCATGAATCCAGCTAACATTACTCACATTGTTTTGCACACAGATACTCTACAAGTGCCTCTGTGACTTCTCAAGGAAAGTAAACCTTATTATATATAAAATGATTGATTTGCCAAGTAAAATATAAGTTGTCCTACTTTTTTTTTTCTTTTTTTCCCAGAGAACTGAACCTTGAAATAATGAAAGAGAAAATGTAAAATTATCAGAACCCCCTGGAAAAAGAAGTTAAAATAGATATTCTCATTCAGCTGAAGAATCTACTGGTTATCTGTTCTAGATTTCATTAGCAAAACCCACAAAGATTGTCTGGCTCAGCATAAAAACTCTGACCTGAGCCAATTTCATACTTGACAGGGTAAAATACCGCTCCTCAGGAGAGCTAGCTGTATACCACCTACAAAGCATGCATGCCAACAGGCTTTCGGGGGGAAACGGCTTTATGAACCCAGCCCCATCTTGAGGAAACACAGCTGAGAGATTCACCAAGTGTGAGGAGTAATCAGGGCACAGGCTGCATGCCTTTGGGTACCCAGGACTGCCGGGGGGGGGGATTCTGGCTCCTCTATCCTTTTGGGTGACTTTTAAGCTGAAGGATCATGGGCAACACAGAGCACCCAACATAATCAGCCACTGTCATAGGTAATAACTTCAAGATTCCCAAACTGCTTATACATACATGATACCCATATAAAAATTAATGACCCATTGACTGCAAACAGCAGAGTACAAGGCAAAAACAGATTTGTTGTTGTATCTATTTGCCATTTGCTTCCTGTCCTCACACTAAAAGTGTTTCTGGTTATGGTTACTGTTAATTGCTTTTTATCTCACAGTGGAGCTAAGAGGTTTCAGTCAAGATGGGATTTCACAGTGTTAGGCAATTACACAAACATCCAGATGCACAAAAATTCCCTGGTTTGTAATCTGAACGAGGCAGAACACAGCAAGTTATCTTGGGCCTAAAGAGAGTTTTCTGATCTGGAAAAAAACAATGTCTGACTGACCAAGGAAGCATCAGAGAAGGTGAAAAGATGAATCACTGCCTCCTTGTGCTTCATCTGTGAAGAGCTCACAGATTTAAAATTCAACCACGGTTGCCTGAATTTTAACTCATCAACAGGAACACGCAGAAGCATTGTATTTTCAAACACTCCATATCTTCTGAAGACATTCCTCCTAAGGAGGGCTTCCTTGTGTGGTGTCATTATCTCCGACAGATCAGCTTTGGCAATTTCCTCTCGAGGCTCCTCCAAGTTGACAAGTGAATTGTCTGCATCAGAAATATTTGTTCAGAGGCTGCCAGGCTCATCAATCACTTCCTTGAGAAGGAGGCAGTCTGGGGGGGCAGATTCTGCTCTTCCCCCTCCTATTGTCCCTGCAAAAATTATGTTATTGAGGGTACAACAACTACAGCCACAGGCCTGCATTACTTGTCTCACGGTGACAGTGCTCATTTCTCTGTCTCAGGGCTAGGAACAACACTGCTTCCTTGCCTTGGCCCTCACAGCCAAATCGCAAACATGCCAAAGGTGGAAGAGTAGCCTGGACTGGCCTGAGCAGGGCTGCCAGCCCCTTGGACACCCTCCTGCTCTGAATGTCAGGAAGGCTAAGACATCCCTGCTGGTTGCCATCTACCGACACAGGGCTAATTATTTGAGACCTATCCAGGCAGAAGGGAAAGACAAACATCCCAGCATGGAGTCGTTTAACATGCACATGTAGTCTGGTGATAGTTCTTCGTGGAGCGTACAAGTGATTTATGGCATCTCCATGTAGCATCATGGATGGACAAGGAGAGGATGGCTGGATCTCAGGCAGAATCTAGACTGGTGGGTTACCAAAGGCCTCTGACAGCTCTGGATTTACTTAATAAAGAGCTCCTTCCTACAGCTCTGACTGCCGCTCCATCACTCATCATTAACTAAGCACTTAGATGCCTTATCTCTGAACACTGAGATTTCTTGTGTACACATATATCTGTCTCTGTCTTGCAAGAAAGCTCAGTTTTTACCTAGCAAACTCTTTCTGAAAGCAAAGGCTTTGCCAGAAGAAGGAAAAATACCTTCTTCCCCTTTTCATTCTCAGATATGCTACATGACAGTCTCTTCCCTTTCAAATGTTACTCACTAGTTTTCATTCCATGTTCATCAATTATTAAAATGATTTTGTTTAGACAGAGACAAGCAAAGTATAGTGTAGTTTCTTCTCTGGGCTTTTTCATCTCCTGTGCTTTTGTCACACAAGTGAACATTTGATTTGGTATCTTTGAGAGATGGCTAAGGGCTCATTTGTCTTGATTATTCCACTTTTAAGCTGGTGCTGCTCCGCTACACATCTGAAACCAGATGAATGCAGTGGTGAACATGTCAGGTTTTGAAAGGTGTCACAAGAGAAAAAGTGTTATTAGTTCATCCTGCTAACAAAGGTATCATGCTGGATTTTCAGCCTCACCGTTGCTGCTGTGTCCATGGTTTCTGAAGCCAAAAGATGAAGATTCATTAATTAACAAAAGAAGCTGGGAGATAATCTTGCGATTAATTTATTGGAGTGGGACCTGGGAGAACTGGGTTGATTTCTCAGTCCTGGACTGGTTGCTGTGTGATCTTATTCAAATCACTGCATGGAGATAAATGCAAAGCACTAGCAGTGCCAGCTCCCCATGGGCTGCAGGCACTGTGGTCAGGGGCTGCCGTGTGTTATATTTTTCATTATTACCAACTGGATTCAGTTCTGCTGCAAGACAAATGGAAACAACCCCCCGACTCTGAATGCCTTTCACATTCTGCAACTGGCCTTTGCTCAAGCTTGCTATTTTTCCAGAATCTCCTATGATTGACTAAATCACTCCTTTTAGTGTTTTTTTTCCCCTTTCTTCTGTTTCCTGCTGAATGTCTTTACCTTCTGTCTGTTGCAAATGTGAATGGTTTTAATTAGGTGCTGTTGAAATGTCTTTTGCAGTTTGGCATCCTGTTTGGTTTTGCTCCTCTCGTTCTCTTTGCAGTTCTGTTCCTTCCCACATTGCTTATGTTTTCTTGTTTGTGGAAGCTCTTCTTTATATGCATAATTTAATCATGCTGCACTTAACTTCACCTCTAATAAGCATAAATAGGGAAAAGGGCAACTGAAGCCCGTCTCTCCAGGTCCTCCTTAAATAGTGCTCTTTTCCTCTAGCACGTCCCTCAAATGTTAAGGGTTTCCATCTGAACTCAAGGACAAAGCACTCAGCTCAATGGATTTGTTGTGTTTTCAAATGGCACTTCTAAATTACTTTGTTTTTTCTATGGCTTTGGAGATCATACTGAGTCTACACCTTCAGATGAGGTCCAGAATGAAAGGGACTGCTCAAGAAACTCAGTGAAGTCCCCAAACCCCTGGGCTAGTGCAATTAAAGCCAGTTCCCCATCCCCTTCTTTTCCTGTTCTAGGACTGAAGAGCTTCATTTTGCTCTTACTCAAATTATCCTTATTGTGTCAGCAGCAAATCTACATGGTCTTCTTGGGCCATGGAGGTTCACTATCGGTGTTTCACTACTCTCATCCTCAGTGCACTAACCTGTGAGCACTGGCTATTTTTCTATATTAAACAAATCACTGTTGTTCTAGTTACATGCAGCTTATCTGGGGAAGTCAGTAATTTCAGTTAAGCTGTGATATGCATTTACTTCTAGCTTTCTAAGAGGAGACAGACTTTCCCTTTCATTCTTCCCAATCTCCAACAGCAATACTACAAAAATAACAAAAAATAGAGCTGAAGTGAACTGCAGAGGTCCAGCCACTCAAGCTCTCTGACAGAAGGGCATGGTCATCTACACTTAAATCCACTCCAAAGGGAGGCTATTAACAGGCTCCACACAGAAACTTTTCACATGCAGCCTCTGTAATCTCTCCCGCAATCTGTTCTAGCATTTACCCTATACCTATTTAGGCTACATTTTTTTTTCCTACTTCATCATCTTCAAACTGCATCTGCTTTGCTATTGTTCAAGCTTACTGCTTGTTCTCTCACCCAGCCCTTGTGTGGTGTCATTTTTATAAATGTGCAGTCTGTTATCAGCTCTCCCCTCTCCCTCCCTCCCTTGACTGCTGACCGGGGCTAGTCCCCATAGACAACTGGCAGAGGGCAGGCAGTAAACTCTCTAAGCAGCCTAGGTTTGGGTTGCAGTCAACCCCACCAAAAAGAGATATTTGAGAAACGAGGATTAACAAGATAATTTTTATGAGAAGTGGATAAATTAACGGTGACACTTCTGTGGAATTTATTTTTCTGAGGTTTGACATCAGCCAGTCAGGAGAACACCTCCTATTGTGTTATCAGGGACAACTGCCTTGCTGCAATGAAATCATTTAGCCATGCATGGAAGAAGAGAGGATTAGACAGAAGAAGACATGGTGTGTGATGAATGGGATTTACAGGCAAACCCACACCACAGTCACTGCCCTGCCTTCAGCCATGGGACGATGACAGATACAGAGCTGATCTCTGGAGCACTTAGTCCTGGTGCTGATTCTAGTCAAAAGCCGAGCAGCATTGCTGGGCTCTTGGAAACTCTTGGAAAGTGCTCTGGGGTGAGATACTTGGCTTTATCCTGAAAACTGCACAGGCTTTTTTCTTCTTCCACTTCCATCTTCTTTAGGGAGCACACCAGCATGGCTGTCTACAGCTAAATTGGTGCCACAATTCCAACTCTGCTGTTAGAACTTCTGTTTTAATGCTCTCCAGCACAGGTAAAGAAACTATTTTGTACTCTTGTGTCATCAAACAAGGACACAGAAACGCAAAAAAATCAGTATTCTGTAGCTTTTCCCCCAGTGAATAGCACTTCATTCACCAAGTGCTACTAGTTCAGTCCCAAGCGGACACCAGTTGAATTTGATTCTCCTCCATTCTTAACCACTTCCTGGAAAAGCAGCAGCCCTGCACTGCAAGTTTAGAGGTCTGTTCTGGGCCCATGACAAAAAACCCCAAACTATTAACAAGTGATCTTCACAGCTACAGCACACAAAATAAATCTGTACCCTAAAACTCAAGTCCTTCAGCTTCATTTTTCAGGCATCCTTTGGACACTTTGGAGGATTCAAAGCCTTGATCTGACTTGCGTCTTGAGTCCTTTTTTTCAAAAACTGCACATGTCCTTTTTAATTCAGGCCCCAGCCAGAGACAAGAGCGGCCAAAACACCAGAAAAGGCACTGGGGATGGGATGGCTCAGACTGGAGAAGAAGTCTTTTCAAGAAACCCTTCTCAGCACAGCTTCCTGCTCAAGTTTTCAAACCCAGCATTGAAGTGACCTCCAAAATTATCCAGCACAATGTTTACCTAGTGCAGGCTCTGACACATTATAGGTTTACTCATGCTTAATTGAAGTAGGAGAAGCCTTGGGTAACTTGGCTCTGACAGGCACCATGACATTTTCTTTCTACAAGGGGAAACCTCAAAGATGTCCATGCCTGATAAGGTCTGACTGTTTCCACGGTTCGCATTTACAAAGGAAATAAGTAAAATTATCTACAGCTACTGAGGAAGAAAAAGAAGCCTTTTTACTCTGTGGAGTGGAAACTCTAGCTTCAAAATTAAGGCAGCTAAAATCACTAGTTGCTTTACAAATCGCTGGCCAAACAGCTGCTGTTTGACATTTGTGTGTGCAAAGTTACTGCACAAAAAAAAAGGAAGAGGAGAGACGTGTTTGGAAGCACAGTGGTAGCTGTGTGCAGAAGAAGACACATGGCTCTTTCCAGCCTGGATTGTGTCATTTTAGCGTGTTTCTGGATGGTGGAGCTGAAGGCATCGCATCTGACATGCTCACTGGCTATCGAAAAAACACCCGAGGTAAAGCATGTCAGTTGTGGGAATGCTACCAGTGGGATCACGCCAGCTGCACTGCTGGACCACACCAGTTTTTGGTCATCTCACGCACCTCCCATCAGTACAGGAAAGGTCAAGAGAGGATGCTGTGTAATAGGGATGGCTTTTTTCTGATTTGGGTTGAAGCCAGGAATCCTCCAGCCCCCATGGTGGGTCTGTTCAGCATCACCATGTCTGCAGGACCAAGTTCACTCATGACGATGGTGATGCAAAGGGTGAGCTCCAGTCTGATGGAGGCCCTGAAATGTTTTGCCGTAAGACAACCAGCAGCCAGGGAAGAGAGAAAGATGCCAGCAGTGTTAATATAACAGTCAGGGAATCCTTACAGATGAAGATGACATGGTTAGATAAATTCCAGGTGGTACTGCGGATTAATTGCATGCCACTAAGCTCATGAAAGCAGCCTGCATTTCAAGAGGGCCTCACTGCAGTGTCAGAAGTCAGCCCATTTTTGCTGGTCAAGATAATGGTAATGGCAGGGCAGCAATGCCAGTGAGCAAGAAATACCCCGGGACAGGGTGACAGATGATCACAGGAGACCTTGATGAGATACTAGAGCAGGGAAGAGGTGTAGATGAAGCTATAAAAGCTGACCTGTTGGATCAAGCCCCTTCTCCATCATAGCAGAAAGTCCCATGGTGGCCAAGATGTTCAGCTATAATGAAAAACAAGACTGGTAGGTGCTTAATTGAGTGAAAGATGGGGAAAATAAATAAAAAAATAAACCCTTTAAATGAATCCACATCAAACCCCAGCAAGCAGGACCTTTAAACCCACACCAGAGAGAAAACAGGCGCTGCTGAGCTGGCAGTGGAAGAGAAACAGGGAGGAAAAAGTTCCAGGTGCTCCAGACACACTGGGAGCTACATCAGTACCTGAAGTCAGGCTTCTCCCGCTGCTTGCTCCGTCAGGTCTATCCTCTGGGAGCGGGAGGCTCATCATGGAAGTGGGGTGAGGCTGTGCAGCTCTCTCCTCCTTTCAAAGTCACCCCCCAACTGCTAGCTAGAAACCAGACACTGCAAACTCCTGAGCTTATTCGCCTTCATCAATATTTTAATAGATATTGGTTTTTACTGTAGGAGACATCACTTCTTGTTAATTTGAGTGCTGGAATGGCACTGGCAGGCAGAATACCTTGGCTCCAAACAAACCCCAAGGGGAAAAGGGAAATATATGCCTAAGAACAACAATTGGAAAGAATCTAATTCAATAATAGATTTTGTTTGGTATCCTTCTGGCACCAGCAGTCATCTTTTGGTTATTTTTAGGTTCTGATGATGCCAACAGGTTTTGGTTTTTTTCTTTATAGGATTTTATTTTTGCTGTTATGCAAAAAAAAAAAAAAATCCCAGGGAGAAAATTTCCACAGTTCAATCACATTGAATGAAATTGGAATTATTTCTAGAATTTATGACTTTATACCTCTAGATCCCCAGCAAAATATACAGAGGTTTGCCCAAGTCCTGAGAAGAGGATAAGGACTTCTTGTTTGGCTTTTAGGGAAAGAGAGCAGAATGGGATGAAGGCAGAAAGTCTCTTGCTAGGTAAATATGTGTTTGCTAACAGGGTTTAGATAAAGCATATTATATAGCCCAAGAGGCAAATCTGTACTTATAAATACAAAACAAATATCAAAAATCATCTTGTTTCATGTGACAGCCTCTTTATTTGTGTTTTTAATTTCCAAAGATTAGTCATGGAAGTATTTATTTGGGGATATGAGCTGCAGCAGCAGCTACACAAACCAGGCACCACACATGCCTGGTCCAGTATTGTTTGTGCTTTCCACTAGGTCGTGAAATTCTTGATCTGTAAAAAAAAAATGCATGTTTTGAAGAGCGTTTCCCCGTGATTTCCTTTGCTTTGTGCATCACGAAGACTTACTTGTTTGTGTACTAAGTGGCTCAATAGCAGGGTGGGGATTGCAAATCCAGATGAAGTCAGGAGGTGCTTCAAAGGAGAGCAAGGGCAAAAGGGAGCGTACCAACATCAGCTGCTCAGCCCTGCACAAGGGGTGCTGTGAAGCGGTGTAAAAGGTGTAGCTGTTGAACCCCAAACCCCTTACCTTTTTTGACTCTGAAGTCAGGAGCTGTCACAGACAAAGTCCATCGACCATGGCAGGGCCATGCGGTTCCTGAACAATGTTGCCTGACAGAGACACCCGCTCACCGAGGTGCCAAAGGCTGCTCACCTAGCTGTAAGGACACCTGCAGCACAGCTCAGGGTCACAGTCCAGCTGAGATACCTCCACCCTCTTTCCAGTTGCTGCAGAGTTCTTATCATTCAGTGGAAAAAAAGTCGAGTTTCATAACTGTAGAGGAGAAAGCAGGGAGGGGCTTCACTGAACATCCCCATCTCTTCCCAAGACTGCTGGGCCAAAGGAGAAGCAAGAGGGAAGCAAAGACCATCAGATTGTCCTCTTGGGAGCTGCATGTCCAATGGTGACAAATTCCAGACCAAGAAAGGATGTTATTGTTCCAGGGCTGGCCAAAAGGAGGGATAAGCAAACCCTTACAAATAAGGGAATTTATAGTTAGGCACAGCAGGATCCATATCCCCTCACCACATTTACTGCCAGGCTTGAGGCATTTTCTGGTTTTGCTTGAGCACTTGGGATGAAGAGACATCCGTTATAAAACTGCTTGGCTATAAGGAATAAGATGCAAACTACAAATGTGTGCTTTCAAGAGTTTGTTCATCATAGATGTCACTTTGGGTGCCCTGAGTTATCCAATAGCCCATACTTTTCAAGGAGTAATAACTGGATAACTGGTGAATTCTTTCTGTTTGTTGTTTTTTGGTGATTTTTTTTTTTTTTAATTTTTACAATTACAAAAAGTATTTGCAAAACAATTTTTTTTTTTTTCTCTTTTTTTTTTTTTTTTTCCCAGAGAGCTTCTGGCTGCTTTCAAGCTGAAATTTGGCAGTCAGCATGCATTTCTTATTCAATAACAGACACAGATTCTGCACTTTAAAACTTGTGGTGGGTACAGACCCAAGAGATTTTTTTTCCTTTTCTTTCAAATCTGCATTAAAATCACACATTACTTTTTTTTTTTCTCCTCTTTTTAAAGGAAAAGTTAAACCAGAAAACCCTAGGATGTGTATTAACAACAGCCAATTAGCCACATATTGCCTGGGCGGTTCTTGTAGAGAGGGTTTTTATTAATAATGAAGTTGTAGAAGCTGATGAAATTTACAGTGGGACAATTTAATGTTGGGAACCAGATTGCCTTGGAGGCAAAACAGAAGTGAGGATGTGTGCCTTTTTGTATCTCTTGGGCACTAGTCTAAAGCCAGCCCACATCAGACGTGCCTGGTGATGTTACTGTTTGCCAGTCTGTTGGGTTTTGATGATGGGTGCCCAGTGGGGTGAAGGATCTGGGGAGAAGGACATTCATTAGCATTGCTGGAGGGGAACCCCTTGGCTGATCCTGCTCCTGTTGGGGCTTTTGCATTCATCACCTATTTCCCTGGAGGAAGATACATTAGAGAAGAAGGAAATGTGCACATCTAATTTTAACTTTGAAGTGGGGGAAATGGTGGCAGGGTTTTTTCCTGGAGCTCCTTCTTATTCCACTCTGCCCCGACTCGCCCCAAATATCTTTGCAGACTTTTTAAAACCTGGTTGGTTTGAATATGCACATTGCTCAGACCAGTGCCTTTGGGTAGCTTTTTGAAAAACATGAGAAATTAACATTTGAAAAGGTATTCCCACACATTCTTTGAGCAGGAAATGTGGCTTCCTTCTCCATCCACTTTATCACTAAGCAGCTTGGAGATAAATAATGAAGACTTTCATGGCCATTGTGATTAAAACCCATTGCCCGCGCTGGGATAATCTCTCAAGCGCGTCTTTGCTGAGCATGGAAATTGAATGGGGAGCTGCACCTAGGTATCCATGTATTGTCTCAGACATTGCAGTCAGCCACCCACAGACCTCTGCTTAAAAGAGGGTGAAATAGGAGATAGAGTATATCAAGAAAGTGGCGTCCAGAAACACTCAGTTTTCAGCCCATGCTGGCCCTGCCAGGTCTCTTCTGCTGGACCCTGAAACAGCCATTGGCACTCAGGGAGACTGAAGAAGATGCTCTATGTCCTTTTTGCCTGTCATTATGTACATCCTTGGGTCCTGTTGCACAACCAAGTTATTGGCAGCTTAAAACTACCATGGCTTAAAACTACCTCCTGGCAACTGTACAGCCAGGTCAAGCCTGCCCTGGACGGGGCAACTTGCTTTAAATCATAGAATAATAGAATGGACCTTAACAGACCATCTGGTTCCAACCCCCCTGCCATGGACAAGGACACCTCCCACTAGACCAGATTGCTTAAAGCCCTATCCAACCTGGCTTTGAACATGACAAGGGATGGGACATCCACAGCTTCCCTGGGCAACCTGTTTTAGTGTCTCACCACCCTCACAGTGAAGAACATCCTAATTTCTAATGTAAACCTATCCCCTTCCAGTTTGAAGCTGTTATCCCTTGTCCTACCACTACAAGCCCTTGTAAAAGGTCTCTCCCCAGCTTTCTTGTAGGCGCACTTCAAATACTGGAAGGGCATCATCACAGGAACATGCCAGGCTTGGGTCTAGGACCTGTGTTAGTATCGTTCCTCAGACTGTACCTTTTGTGCTGTCAGACCAGCTTGCTTTGGGGTAGCACAGAGACAGGACTAAAGGCCTTGCAGGAGGGACATATCTTGAGACACAGAGTTTGGGAAAGGGTCATGAGAAAGCTTTCTGGGCAAAAAGCTAACAAATATTTTAGGTGATGTACTGCACCAAATGTGGAGACAGAATTTAGGCTGTTGGAATGCAGCATCTGGGAGCCAAAGCTCTCCCAAAGGGCACATTTCAATACAGCTGTAACCAGGTAACCGTGAGCAGCACCTTCACAAAAAAGCAAACCAAAAAAAAACCCCAAACAGACAAAAAACTCAGACCCAATTTGCCATCCAGGCCTCAGCATTTTCTTGCCCATTTTTGCATGTGCACCAATCTGCCAAGCCAGATGTACAAATGTGTTGTGTGGGCAAACAGGCACTTGTATGGGCAAACACTGCCTTGACGCGCACATTCTGGTGGGCACAAAATCAGGAAATGCACAGAGGCAGTGAGGAGAAGTGGGGCTGGGTGAAGACCAGACCTTCTCCCTGGGCATAGAAACCTTTCCTCTGCTCCTTGACACCAAGAGACTAGGATAGTTAAGCTCAAAGGTTCACAAAGGTGGGCAATGTTTCAGGACCTCCTTTCAACCAGTTTCAACCTTGTCTTGCTGGCATTGCCATGGGGTTTGATGAGCTCCTCTGCCTACTGTGAAAGCCGCTTGACTGAGTCACACCCAAGGTGATGTGATCAGCTTGGATGTGAAATGAATCACATCAAGGTGCTCATCTCATCTCATCTCATCTCATCTCATCTCATCTCATCTCATCTCATCTCATGTCTCAATTCTTGTCTTTCCCAAGCTAAGGAAGGACACCCAAGGAAGAAACCACTCTAATATGACTTGCAACACAGTTTATCTTCTACTATCTCCGAATAACCTTGTATAAACCATTAAAAGCAGGTGTGAAGTAATGCATTTGCTATGCTTTCACAAGCTAATTGGGAGCATTACAACAAATGAGTAGGTAATTAACCAGTGTTTCAAGCCGGGTAATCACATATTGTAATTCTAGCAGAACCACAAAGACTCAATAATATTGTCTCTTTTTTGGAAGGAAACACCATTAGCGTTCTAGTCTGAATCCCTGTTCTTATAGCAAATATAATCCTCCCAGAAACAGTGGTGGGAAGAGAGTATCTTCCATGCTCCATGCCCTTGGAGTGCCCTGGAGTTGATGATCTCCAGACATCAGCTCTGACAGCTCCAGAGGACCTCCCCTGGGCTATGCCTCTTGTCAGAGAGGGTAGGGGAATGGGTAAGATGGATTCCATCTGGAGCAAGCCCTTGCTGCAGGATGGATGCATATGGCTGATTTGGACTGAACACAAAGAATTGCTTAAGAAAATCAGGGTGGGTGGAGAGACCTCTTGAAGTACATCCTTCCATCCTCTGTGGGCCAAGGACCTCTTGGCCACTATGATGGGCAGCAGGACCAGCTCTCAGTGGGGAGAGTACACTAGCTCCTGGTCCAGGTGGAAGACCCTCCTTCCAGACCCAGTCCACCATGGAGTCATCTTTGTGTCAAAGGCCAATTGCATCTGATTCAAAGCCCAGTTTACTCTTGGTGGAAAACAGAAACAGATTAGAGTGTCTTAAAAAAAACCTCAAGATCTGAGTGACAGTCTGCTGCTGGTTGCTTTGGATTTAGGACCCCCCTGGAAGGGCCCAGGGCTGCTGGATATTGAGGACTCACAGCAAAAGGAGCTGACAAACACAGCTGTCTCCTGCAGCTCAGAGCCTGCTTTGGTGAGCTGCTCTGTCTGATGCAGAAGATGCCAATCTGGCACTGAATTCCTCCTTTAAAACATACCTCTCTCAGCCCCTAAAACATCCCCCTCCCTCCCCAAAAATAAACAAACAAGTTAGAAACCTCATGAGCCTGGGAACGGGCTGCGGGCAGGAAGCTCTGTGAGATGATGGAGCTTTGGCATTCCACGAAGGCGGGGGCTTGTGCATCCTTCTGTCTCATTGTGGTTTCCGGCCCCTTCGCATCACACTCTGCAGCTCCTGCTCCCCCACACTGCAGCTAGTGCAGGGGTGGTTCACACAGACCCAGTAGCAATGTCACTGTGGGTGCTCTCAGCATGTTGAGACAGGACTAGTACTGAGTGATCTTCAAGGGAGCCAGGGTGCTGTAGGGCTGGCAGCTCACTGGGGGGACATGAAATAGATGTTATTAACTCTGACAGGGAATGATTTACCCACCATTCAATGCTCCCCTCTAGCCAGCTGGGATGGGAAGAAGGGCTGTGTAGTCCAGGCGTTGAGTCCTCATCAAAACTGAGAGAGCCAAGAAGGGGTGTGGCTGATCTCACCCTCCATCTCCCACCAGCAAGGGCAGGACCAAAGGATGCTAAGGCCGCTCCCATCTGTGCCAAGAGCCAAGGTGATGGAAACATCTCTCTCTGCCTAAAGCTCATCTGCCCTTTATAAATCTCTGCCTGTCTCCTTCCTCGAGAGCAAGGAAGAAAAGTGAAAAGCAGAGGCTTTATTACAAACAGTACCTGTTTCCATAGAGATTTGCTTAGAAAAATACACGAGACAAAGATGGAGGTTAGTGAGGAAAACACAAGGGCTTGTCCTTGCATATCACAATAGATGTCTCACCCGCGTGCGGCATTCGGCAGTGTCCTCTCCTGGATGGGGCTGAGCGTGTGTGCGTGACAAGACCCCCAGCCTGCCCCTACCAGACACAAGAGCTGGTGTCCTCTGCCACAGCAGATCTTCTGGCAGGTGCTGGCAACCCTGCTATGGGGACATCCCCAGCCAGCCCCCTCTAGAGCTCAGAGGTAAATGAGAGGATCCTGGCTGTAAAACAAGAGGATGAAAGGCAGAAATGACAGCTTCTTAAGGGAGAGGATGAAAGTATAAGGTAGAAAGTATGAGGGACAGAGGCAGCAATGCTTGCACATCTGCAACATCCCACTCCACCAATGCAGCATCAGCATCTGCTGGAAGAAACCTCCCTGCATCCTGAGCGATGCTCAGCCTGTGATTCATCAGCCTCATTTGCCCTTCTGTGTGGGATGGGACAGTGCAGCCCCAGCATCAGTGGCTGCCTGTGATGAGCTCTCCTTTCACAGGGTGTCTGCTCAGGACAGCCTTGCCTGTCTCTTCTCATGTGCTTGACACGAGCCAGGCCACATTCACCACTGGTACAACTCTGCTGTCACCAACAGTGTTAGCAACATAGAAAGAGCTGCTGCTCCTGTTTAACTAGGGAAATTAGAGAAGTTTCCTTGACCCCACAGAATCCAGTATTTTCTTGTTCTCCTGGCGAATCACGATGCTCGGAAGGAGATGAAAGCACAGATGCAATTAGATTCTTTCCTATTTGCCTTTAATCAGCTCTCTGATGAAACAGGATCTGTAGAAATTTGTTGCAAACACTTGATTATTTCCACAGATTTCCAGAGTAAGGAAAACTGCTGCAAGATAGATAGGGTGGAGGAAGAAAGTGGAAAGGGGTAGGCTTGCAGGGTTCTACAGCAGTTCCCACCACCAGTAGGTGTTACAGTGCTCACAGAATGCTTTGAGTTGAAGGGACTTTAACAGACCATCTAGTTCCAAACCCCTGCCATGGGCAGGGACACCTCCCACTTAGACCAGGTTGCTCAAAGCCCCATCCAACCTTGCTTTGAACACTTCCAGGGATGTGGCATCCACAGCTTCTCTGGGATACCTGTGCCAGTGTCTCACCACACTTGTAGTAAAGAACTTCTTAATTCTATCTAATCTAAATCTACCCTCTGGTAAGAAGGAGCTATTCCCCTCACCAGGTAGAAGGATGGAGATACGCTGGTCCCATACATTTGGTAAAGCACATAAGGGGATGCAAGCAAGGAATTAAATAGGTACTTAGCCTGTGATATGCTGTCTCGAGAAATGGCAAACAAACCCTGAGTGCACTGTCAGGACAATGGCAGTGGGGTCAGGCTCAGGGACACTGGCACCCGTCTAGTGATGCTGAACAGCCAAGGCATGTGCCTGGGCCAAGGGAGAGGCATGCTCACACCAGGATGGGGTCACCACCTAACACAGCTTTCTCCCACACGCCTGCTCCTCTGAAAGCAGAGATCCTTCCCCTGCACATAGCCTGAGCTTTGAGGAGTCTGTGGAATAACTTCAGGCCTCAGGAAGTGGCTACTTCTCCAATGGAGAACCATAGATGAGTGTTGCTGGCATGCTCAGCTGCATGGAGCCTCTCACACGTGTACCAGGCTGATCCATGAACGAAGGTGTAATGCCTCCCATCAGCACATCCCTGGAGAGAAGTGTCCGTTTTTACAGAACAGGGATATATAAATGGCAAACAAATTCCTCAGCTAAAGAAACCCACGGATTCACAAGAAGAAAATTGCAGCAGTCTCAAGAGGGACACAGGCTTTGCCGCCCAGGGAGAGAGACCGTTTAGGGGCAAATGAACCTTTTCCTTGAAGAACAGCAATGACTCATCTCCACCAGCCGGGAAAAACAACCAGATGGAGATGGGCATTTTCTCAGAACAGGAAAACCTCGCTGCGGAGGGGGCAGGAGGTGGCTGCCGCTCTTATCCAGCCTCTGTAAGGCACACCAAGAAGAGAAGCCAAGTGTCCTGCTGTGCCTTCCATCGGGTGGGTCAGCCTTCACTGTCACAACAGCCATGCTCTGCCAGCTACCCTGGAGCCCTCAATGTCCCTCTGATCCCACCTCTCCTGGCAGACAAAGCAGCAGCTGGGGTAAGCTCAACCACTGCTAGTGCTACCTTCAGATGAGTGCATTCGCAGGCACACGCTGACTGTGAAGAGGGAGAGCAGTGGTCTATCAGCTTTTCCCAGCAAGGCTGAGAAATTAAAATGCAAACAATATTATTGGGTATTATCTTAGCTGGGCATATTGAGAAATCATCTGGCTTTTGCATTCCTGCAAAACAAGAGATGTTCTCCACTGGCAGGGCCTCCCAGCTTCCTCTGCACAGACACTGCTTAAAGGGAAAGAAATTAATCCATCCTTGGCTCCATCTGCAAGATCAGCACCCAGGTAGACACACAGCAACAGATACCTGCAGAATGATAGAGTCATTGCAGAAAGAGCAAGAGTGAGCCGCTCTGCACATCTCTGCAGCTTATGATGCCCACACAAGACACCAGTGACATCCCAGGGAGCAGACCAGAAACTCAGGCCACTCGCTATTCCAGGCAGAAGCTGGTACTCCCAGGGGATGAGAACTGTGAACATGGGTCACCTATCCCTGACTATCCCAGCACTTAGCAGACGCACAGGGACAGCTGGAAGGGCAGTAGACCAAAGGGAAGAAGGAGCATGTTTCATTTAAAATCCACAGACATTGTGTTCACTTGAGTGGTTCAGCTGCAGTGACCAAAGCCTAGTAGGACCCACACCTGGATGAGCTCATTGTCAGGCACACCCTGGGGTCACTGCTGTGATTCAGCCCAGAGTGCTCCTCTTCCCGTCTCACTGCCAAAGAGACATCGGGGGCCCTGTGTGAGAGGCTGTTATAAGATACTCATGGATGTGGCTGCTGCTGGAGAGCTTAGAAATTACAGGGGTCCTTGCCCTGCTGCTCCATGAAACCCATATTGTGTGAGCTCACACAGCTGCCAGAGCCTCATGGAGCACCTTGAGTCATCCTTTTTAGCTGCAGCTGCAAAGCCATTGCTATGCAGCCTCTTCTGCTGAGAGGGGAAGCCAAACAAACGTCCATGTGATGGAAAAGCCACATTGTTCTTTTCAGACTGGGAACACACTGCACACATCTACTGACATGCCAACCTCCGTCACATACCAGATTTGACCAAGTAGGGCGCATGGACCAACAGCTGGGTGCGCTTTGATTGCTTGTGAAAAGATATTTAGATTTCATGAAAATATCTTTAGCCATCCTCACCCCAGGGAGCACCATGCCAGCCAACATGAGGCACAGGCAGCCAACCAGGCATGCAAACAACCAGTCTGTAGGGAGCCAGCCCTGTGCCAGGCAAGCTCAATCTGCAATGGGCAGGCAAGGCAGGCAACCGCTGCCTGTATGGCAATCGAGTGGGCTGCCCGCAAGCATCTGCTCTCACCAAAGGCATGCTCTGCTCTCTCCACCGCTGAGACCTCATGTCATCAAGTAACTCAGGCTTGGAGCCAGAGCCAGGACACTCAGGACTCGATAACCACCTCTAGTAAAATCTCCTTCCATCGATGAATCTATTCATGCCTCCATAAAATAGGATTTGCTTCTCTCACCCTGAGATGACATGTTTTGGGGAGCAAAGGCTTTCTCCTGCATGTCCAGATGGCAGCACCCTCAGTGGCCCCATCACTGCTGAGAGGCAGGCTGTCACTGCAGCACGTGGCACCAGTGAGCCCAGCTCTTCTTGACAGCATCAGAAGAACACCAACAAGAGCTTTTGGTGCAAAAGTGACAGCACTTTGCAGACATCTGCCACTGTGATCACACGAACCTTGAACCTTAGGCCCAAGTATCGAAGCTATACAAAGGAGTGTGAAAGAGCAGCTGTTAGGCTACAGCTCCCTCCTTTTGTTTCCTCCAGGAGCAGTTCATCCTCATGTTCCTGGGGGTTGTGTTCTGAGGACAAGGTCTGCATGGGTCACCCTCCAGCACTGGTGCTCTCTTTGTTTTGCTTTTGCCCTCCCTTCCTTTCTACACCCATCACCCATTTGATTGCAAAGTGTCATTTAATCCTGCATTGCAGACTATTCAACCAGCAGCACCAAAGAAGTCAAGACAATCTGAGGTTTGGATTAATAGACCAAAACCCACTAAAAAAAAATAAAAAAATTCCACCAGCTTGTCCAACCCCACCCAGTTCCCAAGCCCCTGCTTGCAACCAGCAACGCTGTGCTAACACCAGGAGAGCTATGGAGTCTGCCAACTGCCCAGATTGTCACGGTAGGTCAGCGACACAGAAACTCGTGGCCATTTAGTGCATCCACTGCTGAGTACACCACAGGACCCAGGTTTCTGCCAGAGCCCTAGAAATGCAAATTAAAACATGGCTGTTCAAGTGACATTTTTCTATTCCCAGGCTCTAAACAGAGCCGCATTTTACATCTCCCCCCACATGCCACAGCATCAGGCACAAAGCACAGGGATAGTCAAGAGATAAAATTCCAGCTGCGTCTTGAAATAAATCTATCTGCAGTTTTACTACTCGCCTCTCAGCTGTCCCCTTGGTCTTGCTGTTGTCTGCCTCACTTCTTTGACTGCCAGGACTGAGTTGAGGTGGTGGACGCTGCCAGGGACAACCCTCTTCAGAGTAACTCCTTTCTCTGGGGGTGCAGGGGGGCTGTTGGAGCAAGGGAGCAGGAGGAGGATGCCAACACACTTGCCTTCCTCTTCGTCAGAACACAGCCTGCAGGCGCTGGGGCTTACTCCTGAGTTTCTGCTGTGCACACAGGAGCCCTGGCTTTGCTTTCAGCTTCTGGAGGTTCTTATGATCTACAGAGAAATGAGAATTTATGGAAAAATACAAACACTAAATAAGATCCCTCTGCCTAAGACCCTGCTTTATATTCAAGCTATCATGACAGGCATTTGTCAGGAACAGAGAATACAGCATTCTCCATCTGCAACATGTCTCCTTATGGCAGCACTGGCAAAATCAACAACTTGTTCTACTTGTGGCTGTGAAATTCAGCCTAGGAGGTCTGTCTAGCCCTCCTGACCTCCAATTTCCCAGCTAAAATAAGTTTTTGTTGCTGGGAGAAGAGCCAGACTCCCTCCCAGCACCATTGGAGGTTTTCTACCCCAGCTTTTTTGTGGGACATCCTTCCAGCTCCCCTTGGCCTGCAGCACTATGCAGGGGTGGCAGAGCCATCCCCTTGCCCCACGATCTAAGGGAAGGGGCAGAATATGGAAAAGCAGCTCATATTCTGGCCTGATTTCATCCAGGAAGCAACTGTAGACACGACTTATCAGTTTCCTTCCCAGACTGAAACCTGACCTGTTCTCATGGCTTGTAATAACATCTCTGAGTTAATTCACTGGAGCTGTAGTCATTTGTGTCCAAAAATAGGGCTTAACCTCTTTCCCTTGATGCAGAGGCTGCTCTGCTCTAAGGGGTAGGTAAGAGCCCTCTGGGCAACAAGGGCAGCAGCTTAGCCACAGCTGAAAGCCTCCTGATCCCTGAGCCACTAACCCTCACAAGCAAAGCAAAAAAGGGGAAACATAAAGAAACATGATTAAAGCACTCAAGCAGTGAGCCCCAGCTCCTCCCAAGACCAGGGAAGCAAACCCCAACCCATTAAGAACCGCTGTTCTCAGCCCTTGAGCCTCAGTTTCTGCACCTGTGATCAGGGCTGGACTCAGGGATAGCAAAAGCCTATCCTCAACAAACCAATCTCTGCAGCACCTGTCTGCAAGCTCCCCAGAAAGGCAGGGAGAGCTCCTCAGCCTCATCACCTCTATTTAAAAGGTGTTTCATGAGTCATACCTGGGGATTGTAGCATCTCCACCATACACAGCTGGGAATAGGTATCCCAGCTTGGTGTTGACTTCCCAGCCATTAGCTGGTGTCACCAGAGCATAGCTCTGAAACGGTTCCTAAGGCAAGGATCACCTAATGTGAGAGCAGTGCAGGAGAGGAAGAAATTAGCAACAGAAATTATGCAAGGCCACCTCATTTTGCCATGCAGATAGTGGTGGGCTGCATCCAAGGCAGCATAAACCTGGGTGGGAGCAGGCAAGCTGCAAATGCCTTTCTCCTGCGAGCTGCTGGGCTCTCCAGTGCCCAGGAAGGCTTTCCTGCTGGGATGCTCCTGGGGTGTGATGTGGAGGAAGGCCAGCCTCTCTCAGAAACGTCCCATTGGGTTTCTTTGAACACCCACCAGCCTCTCGCAGGCAGCGGGAAGAAGCTGATAGTGTCAAGCATCAAATTGCTGTCACTAGCACAGGCTTAAAACTTGCTCAAGGGGTTAATGCAGGGAAAAAGAGAGGCTGAGGCAAGAAGAGAGTGGTGGCACATGTGACTGATAATCCCATCTGCCCATTTTTCTGCCAGCCATAGATCTTCATTCCTGCCGGCATTGCTGAGATGTTGCAGAAGAGCAAGCTGGTTCTCCACAGCACTGGTCCGCTTGGTGCTGGGTGGGAATGTGTCCCTCTTTGCAAACCTACACCAGGCAAAGCAGGGATTTTCCAACGCTCATCACAGAAACGTCCCCAGGCAGCAAAGAGGTGTGAGCAGGCATGGGTGGCTTTCTCAGCCTGGCTTGCACCCCTCCGTTGTTCTCCTTCCCTGCTTCCTGAAGGCATCTTCCAACCCAAAGTGATTGCTGAGACCTGGGGACAAGGCTGTTTGTCCTTGCAAGGGGCTGGTCCATCCACACTGGGACAACACAGGGACACACTGGGCATCTGGGGGCTTGGGGACCACAGGAAAGCCCCTGTTTCCAAGGCCAGTGTGGGTATCCCAGACTGGCTGTGACCCAAGGCTGTGTCCTCGAAAGGATGCAAGATTTTATGGTGTGTCCCATTGCCTGCCTCTCCCCCCTCTCCCCCTTGCTCTCACTTCTGCTGTGGAAAGCAGATGCAGCTATTCCTGCTGGGAGGTGTAAGACAAGGCTTTGCCAAGGGGCAGGGGAGGCTTTGCTAATTCACAGCTCCTTCGCACAGCTCATGCTGCTTTCCTAATGCACTCCTAGCTGCTAAAGGAGGTGAGACTTGCTGATACAGTGCAATATCACATGCTAGAGGAAGAAGGGCTCAAGCTGGGACAGATCCTTAAAGAATTATGTCTGTGTAAATGAAGCCCACCCTTTGATCAGTGAGAAAAAGCTAAAAAAAAAAAAGAAAAGCTTGATTGTACTTTTTTCCCCCCTAAAATATATTAGCAATGAAATAAGGCCATCTGCAAGCCCTTGTCAATACCCCATGCACACTCCATGCTTAACCCAGAGTGCCCAGAGGTGCGATGCTGTGACCCGAAGTTCACATATTTGCCCAGCTAGCACAGGATTAAACTCTGCTGGGAGGTATAACCCTCGGATTTATTTCCTTTCTCTGCTTCTCCCTTTTTAGAAAGGAAAAAAACCACATCATTCCTGATGGCCATGATGCAGATCTGTGAAAATCAATCTGAAAATCACATCATCTATGGCAGATTGCTCCATAAATTGACTGACTGGGTCCTGGGGAACATATGTGGGAGGGAGAGAGAGTCTGGCTTAGGCCTGGCTTTAGTAAATCCCTGCACATCCTTAACCCTTATCCCTCTTCCCTCTCCCTTGCAGCCCAAGCAGCACCAGTACCTCTGCTGAAGTCTGCTGAGGGTGATGCATCTATGCCCTGGTTCCTGCAGCAGCTTCCTTATGCACTGGACCCCTGTAGAGACAGTTTCAGAATGAGGGGACCAGGCAATTTTGGGTGTAGATCACTACTTCTGGGTTTCCAGACATTGCTCAGCCCTCCCAGAGCCCAACTGCCCAGTGCCAAGGATGATGGGTGCCTGGAGAGCCCTGCTTTGGTGAGAGGAAGATACCAGCTGGGCAAGGAGAGCTATTCATGCTTTTTGCATTCATTTAGAAGGCAGAATTATATTGATTTGGGGTTTTTTGATTACCTACACTGAAATAACAAAAGCAAATGAACAGTGGGCTCTTTCCTACTCTGTGTCATTTAACCAGGAGATGGGACAATGGGTACCAACACATGACAAGCCCATGGGAGAGGCAGGGCTGAGACCAGCCCTGCCCATCCCCTTTCTCCCTGCTTCCTGTAAATCCAGAGGTGACACAAAGCAGCTCCCAAAAAATCTCCTGGGAGAGAGTATTTGCCAGCTTGCACTTCTGTGCTCTGGTAGGGGCCAGTTTCCAGGGCAGATCATGGTATTTCACCTGTTTGTGTGACCTCTAGCAAACACATCCAGTGCAGATGTGCAGCACTGCATCACCAGGCAACGAAGATCATCATCAAGAGACATAATTGAATGAGAAGAATAAAAAAATAGAGGTGCTGAACCAGGCTAGGCTGTTCAAGCCATTTGGGAAGGACAACTCTCATGAGCACATCCTGTTTCCCTGGGGAGCCACGATGTTGATGGAAAAGAACAGGGATTACATGTGGTTGCTTGAGAGGTAGATGCTCACCCGTGGAGGAAGGCTGCTCACCTAGGGAACTCTCGGTGCAGCCAGGCTGTGAGCCAGCAATGCCACATGGCTCCCAGCATGAGTAAGCAGCAGCCCCACTTCAGAGTCCACGCACATCCTTGGCACTGGGAGAATGTGCTTTTAAGTACCACCAGAAGAATAAGAGCCGCCCCAGCAACTCCCCTCAGAGCCATCATCTGTGTCCCTGCCTTCTCAGCCTTAGACATGTATGGATTTTAAACACCTTGATGGGACCAGATAAAAGGAAGACAAAGGTTTCATTCTCTTAAGTTTCCTAATTCCCTTTTCTTGTCCCTTCCTTCTCCCAGGAGCATGGGTTTGATTCCAACATCCTTACATCCAAGTTTCCCTTGTTCTGATGGAGTGAGTTCTGGGGTGAGTGTGGTCATCAGGAGGCCTTTGACTGAAGGGGGTGTTGGAGAGCCCAAGACCGGAGCTAGGCTTCCCTTGCAACTCCACCCCTCCCCCACCCATGATTGCACAATTGCTGTCATCCTGCCTCAGAAATAATCTGGAAAGCCTTTGGGGAAGAGCCGGTGGTGCCTGCAACAATACAGATGCACCCACCCAATGCCATGTGCCTTCATTTGGCTTTGCAGGGGACAGTCAGGGGAAAGCAGGGCAGAGACAGAGAGAAAGAAAAGTAATAAGATGAGGCCTCTTCCCAGGAGAAAGAGCCAGGTTACGAGGTGATGATTTGTCACCGTCCCAGAAAAAGGACTGTTCATACACCCCAGGCACAGAAGCTGTGCACAACCCTTGCTGTGATGCCAGTACAGAGGGTAGGGACTGCTCCCACCTCCCAGGAGCCCACAAACCACCTGGGCAGCTTTGCCAGGGCTGACCCAGGGCTGGAAGCACCCTGGAGCACTCATGGGCAAGGTGAGGGTATCACACAGAGGCTAGGTCTTGATCCTTCTGGTGGCTCTGTCCCCCATGGGTGCCCAAGCTCTGGCAAGGAGGAGCAGCCCCAGCACTTCTGCCAGCCTCACATGAGCAGCATCTGTTCCTGGGGTACTTTTGTTCCCGATTTATCCCCTGTCTCCTGAAGCTATTCTAAGCAGGTACAATCTGCATTGCCATTGTTATTCAGATGATGTACAGATAATTTTAACCTTTCTGTTCCATTTGTCAAGGGGCTTTTTTTAGCCTCTGCATCTGCCAGGCAGAGAGCCGTCTCTCCAACAGTGAAGGCTCCCCATTTTGCAGTACTGGTTTCCCTTGTTAGGGTGAAGCTCTGACTTGCCTGCATTTCTCCAGGTATCTTCTTCATGGCCCCAGATACACTGGGAGATTTGGGGAAAGGCGGCAGAGGAGGTGAGGCACTCAGCTAGCTACATCTGTTGCTCCTCCAGGCACCAGCCAGGCACCCAGGCAGGGCTCCACGAGATATGTTCATCAGAGACCAGCACACCCAGTGCTGCTTTCAAAGCTTGTGGGGCAGTTCATGCTTAAGACACTCATTTCCAAAAATATTAATACAGGTCTTCTGGCCCACACAGGAGGAGGTCCTCTCCTTAAACTGCTTCCAGCTCAAATGCAAAGCCCTCAGCAATGAAGAAGGCATCACCACCCTGCAGAGCCTTTCCCTCAAAATCACTTTTTTGGCTATGAAATGGGAATATGCTTCCAAGACTGAAAAAAACCTCTGGGCTTTGTCCCCAGCCCCAGTCTGTCACTGCATCCATCACCCAGGCAAGTGCTCTCAAAGCTGGGACATCACCTGCGTGATGTCCCTGTGGAACTGCATGCTTCCTGCTGAAAACATGATTTTTCACACTTCATAAGCCAAAGAATTGAAAACCAAACCTGACACCATTTGGGAAATAAAGGGAAAGATGCACAAAGTGAAGGTCAACGTAAAGCCAGTTCCTATAGATCATGATGTTTGGGCTTCATCCTTGGGAGCACCACTCAGAGAGGTCCAGCAGAGCCTGGGAGACACACAGCATAAGCTTAGCTCAAACTTGTCCAGATGAGCATAGAAATTGCCTTCATCCTTCCCTGAGCTCTTCTTGGCACAGTACCCTCCCAACACTGGGAAAGAAAGAATTCTGTTGAAAAGCCATAAAACATTCCTGTCACCCATGCTTAGCCTGCAGACTGCCACAGGCTGCTGACTTGCCTCTGACTGCTGGAGAACTTTCTGTGCTTTAAACAGCTCTGCAAAAAAAAAAAAAAGAAATGTAAGACCTGACTTCAGCAGCTTTGCTTGACAACTCACCCATGAGCTTTGGACCAGGCAACAACATCTGAATCCACTTGTGACCTCCAGGCACAGGCATGGCAGGGTGGCCAAGCTGTTGGAATCACCGAAAGTCCCAGGTCCCAACAGGTTTTCCAAGCCCTCGGTTTGCATGTTGGTGGTCCCTTGCAATTCTCCAGCAATACAACATCACTACGATGGTCTCAGCTTCCCCCAAGCTCATTTGCTGCAGTGCTGCTGTTACCAGCTCTTTGGGTTTGTCCCAACCCTGACAGTGGCCCAGACCCTCACTGCCACCCAGTCAGCATGTATGGAAGCAGCCAGACACTAGCCACAGCTTCCCCTGGGTGACAACCCTTCCCAAACATGCTCCTTGCCTCTCTCCTTCACAGTCCCCCACCCTGACTGGGGACCACAGGGAAGCCAGGACAGCACTGGCAGGTGGTGGCCCCTGCGCCCACACTGGGGAACACCCCGTCCTGTCCCATGTGATAGGGTTGCCCAGCACAGGCCTGTCCCTGCCATGCGGACATTTTGAAGGCGTCCAACATGTCATGCAGGGGCCCTGAGGCCCCACCAGTGTAAGAGGGGTGCCAACAAGATGGGGTCCATAGCAGTTCTTTACAACAAGGTTTTATTTTTCTTTCCTTTTGACAAAAAAAAACCCAACATTGAAGTTGTACATCACTGTCAGTCAGTTCGGTTCCCCATTTGGGTCTGAACGAGCGTGTTACAGCATCCTGCCCCAGTGCCTGGGGGATGAAGGCAGAGCATCTCCCACCCACTCTCCTTGGGCCCCAGGAGCCACCAGCCCCACACCAGGGAGGGCTCTGCCCTTAGAGCTCTCACTAGGGGACAGGAGGATGGGGCTGAGACAGCCAGCCTGGAGGGGACAGCAGGGGTCCATGATGCAGTGCTGCCTCATCTCCTCCACACACCCTCCATGGTCCCCCCAGGAGCTTTGCAAGGCTTCAAGCCCAGTCCCAGAACCAAACTGGGAGCCAGTTGCATGCTACTGGTGAATTCCTGCCTGAGCAGGGGCTTGTCCTGTGCAGGCAGAGGTTGAAACATATCCCTCAGCTTTCTCATCCTCTCTCCCATGGTCAAGCATGGCCAGTAGCCACCGAGAGTGAGCATAGTGGCAGATCTGTGGTGTGCAGGAGGTGAAGGACATGTCCAAAAAGCCAAGGACGAGAGAACATACAGCAGCAGAGCGAGTCCAGCACCTTGAAAAGCAAGACACAGGCTGCAACAGTGCCTTAGGGCTGCTGTTCCTGCCCCCTCTGCATAGTCTTTTCTGTGGTTCTCCTGGGGGTGGTTTTTGGTTTCAGAGATGTGCTTTGGAGGTGCCACCTTGTCCCTGAAGGTCCCTGCCTGCCCTCTTGCCACAAGAGTAGGACTGTGGCTATTGCAGGAGAGACAGGAGTGGGCCATTTTTTGGCTACTCCCAGGAAAAAAGGAGCTCTGTCTTGCTTCATACAGCCTCTGTACATTAGTAAAATACAGGTCTCACATGCCAAAAAAGCTCGGGTTTGGACATCCCCAGCCACGTGCACCCAGAAGAGCTCTGTCCCAGCTAGTACCACCACTGCAGAGCATCGCCCCACATCACTCACCAGCCTCATTCTGGGGCCAAGGAAAGAAAAACTCCCAAAGCTTAAAATCTGCATGAAATGTATCCCCACTTCGAGAATATCCCTCCCACCCAACAGGTAGATACAAAAAAAACCCACCTCCTCCCTTCCCCGTGGGCTGTTACTCAGAGCCCAGTGTATTGTCAGACACCTTTCTGCATTTAGAAGTAGACAATGCCGGCACCTATATTTAGAGTACGTATGGATAGTATCGTCTCCCTCAGCCCCACCACATATCCCTTACCCCAGCTCCCACACACAACCTGTGCTGCCCATCAGGCCATACTCCAGCACAAGGAACACTCCAGCAGCTTCAGGTTGAAGCCACAAACTACTCATGGATAGTTGGAAGGGGATAGGTGATGTCCAGAAGGGGATAGGAGATGCCCATGTCAGCAACCAGCACCAAGGACCTTCCCCATAGCTGCATGGAGCATGGCTTGCCCCCAAGCACTAAGATGGGGGATGCAGGAGCTGAGCCATAGTGATGGAGAGGGCTTCCTGAGGAATTTCTGGATGTTTTGGCAGCTGGAAGTGTTTGTTCAGGAAGTGTGGGTGACCAGGGACAGCAGAGCTACTACCCACCAGCAGGAACCAATCAAGGCAGTAGGAAGTTTTGGCCCCATAAGGGAAACCTGCTCCTTGGGTGCAGAGAGGGCAGCTTGACCATTAGAAAGAGGGGTTTTGGTCCATGACTAAGCCCAAGAACAGGCCAGCCTTTGGAGCTGGTGGGATTTGCTTCTTTGCAAAGCAGAGCTCCTCTGGGGAGCTCACAAAGTGTTTGGGACAGGGGCTGATCTGCACGTGCAGGAGCAAGGCAGCTTGTGCCCATAGCATCTTGCAGTCAGGAGAAGATAAGATGTGGGTTATCCAGGATCAAAGCAAAGCCTGACTAGAGCTGCAGTTTAGCCAGCCAGAGGGGCTGGAGAGCAGCCCCAGGGACCCAGACCACAATAACCTGCAGCAGAGCAAAGCCACAGGCAGAACAAAAGCTGTTCCACTTCCCCCTGCACAGCCCAGAGGGCTGAAGGCTACATCCCATCTCCACACACATGGCCATACCTGGTCCAACCACACTGCCCAGACTCCCTTCCTTGAGACTCCAAAGGCACAGCACTTTCCAGCTCCCCAGGATCACACTCGAGCTGACAACAGACACAACTCAGAGCAGAAAAAGGCCAGCTGATGGTCAGGGTGAGCCACCCATCAGCATAGGGCCACCATCTCCTTGAGCTGGGAAGCAAAGCATTGTACCCACAGCTGAGACTGTGCATCTATCGTTAGAGCTGACAGCACATAATGACCAGATTTATTAACGACCGGTGCTGGAAGGCAGCCCTGTACTGCATTTTTGCAGGAGGTATAAGCCAACCTGCTTGGGCCCTGGACCACACTCTCCACTTCCAAAGACCTGACACCTCCTGGACACCCACCTGCCCTCATGCTGGGCCCTGGGGTTTGCAAACCCAGCCATCCCCATCACACCCCCTTTTAAAGGGGATGCCAGGCCCCAGGAGTGGGCAGGGACCACGGCTACATGAGGAAACCAAGGCAGGGGAGCTACCGATGTTGGGCTCCTCTGCCAGGAGGACAGATCTTAGGGTACTGCCACACATGCACAACATCTTCTCTCCCCTGCGGATGAAGAAATCTTCTTTTCCTGGCAAAACACAGTAAAGAGGCCTCTGAGAAGTTGCCATCACTCCCTCAGCAACTCTGGCACCAAGTGAGTTGAACCCCCAGGGACAGCCCCATCCTTGTCCCTTGGGTACCCCGCTCCCACAGGCACAGCCAGTGACAGAGCTGCCTGAAGACCCCTTGCTGCAGTCACCTCTAACAGAGAAAATGCAATTCCCACTGCTGGAAACATCTGGGACAGGGCAAAAGGGAGTGGGATGACCTTCTCAATGTTCTGCCACAGTGACGGGTGCGCAGCAGCCCCCCAGGGGCGCTTGGTCCTGCCCCCACCAAACAGGGTGTGGGCAGTAAAACCCCCAAGGGGCTCCCTGGCATTGTCAGATGGCTAAAACAAATCCATGTATGTATATATCTTTATATATACAGCATATAAATATATATACACACACATACTGTATTTACACACACAGGCACACCTAGAGTTCTCCGTATATAAATAAATCTATGGTGGTGAGAGATGGGATACATTCGGCAGCACTGAACCCACCCTCCACCTCCCACTCCCGCCTGCTCCAGTACAAAGCAATTGGCTTCAGCTTTGCTCTAGTCTGCCTGATGCACCCCAACCCC
>JANHFX010005832.1:0-15082 GCA_027560015.1 Chloroceryle amazona | reverse complement strand
CCCCAACCAACCAACCAAAAAAAAAAACCCAACCCCAAAAAACAGCAGATGAGCAATATGCTTATGAAATGTTTTGTGTTGCTGAGATAGAGGCATAGTTGTGTTTTTTGGACTCATTTTTCTTCTCTATGTGTAAACTATGACTGTAAGAGTTGTTTTCACTATAGTGTATAAGAACTACAATAGACAGTAAGAAATATGTTATCTAAAGTCTCTTCTCATGGGAAAATTTCTTTTTTTATTATCTAACCAAGATTCAGAGGTTGGCCACTTCATGCTCAACAGCTTTAAAAACTAAATGTAATGTTCTTAGGTTGAGAAATTTTCTTACTCTAATCGTATTTGGATCATATTTAGTTTCTATACCAAGTGTAAGAGGAAATTGGAAGGGAACTCTGGGTAGCATTTAAAGGAAAAAGGTATGCCATAGACATGTGTTCTCATTAACTGACCTGCACTTAACCATCGGTTTATGGTTATATTACTGTATTTCATACATGTCTTGTACCCCATAAGATGCTATACTCCTACTTTTCACAAGAAAAAGACTACTGAAAATAAGTATGAAGAAACTTGATAACCTTAAACAGAAGTGAGGACTGTAACTGCAAAGCAGACCAGCCTCAAAACTTGGAAAACAGACATCCGTGCTTTAAAATATTTGCTAAACTGCCTATTTTCCCCAAACAAAAATAATTATTTTTAAAACCCGTCTATAGCTGTAAGTAAACACTTATTAATGTAACATGGAATAGTTTTCTTGTGAAATAAAGCTTTCTTCTTAAATTCTTCAGCCAAAGAATGATACATTTGTCTATCCAACAAGTATATGCTGAAGACTTGCCTCAGAATGACTTCTCGTCTCTCTCTCTCTTAATGTCCATCGCATAGAGTTCTGGGACATCCTGCCTACCGTGAATACACCAGCTGCTCCTATTCACCTGATGTTGTCTCAAATGTGTATCTAGTAGCTGGCTCAAAATACCTCTCTAACTCCTCAACACACTATAATGGTTCAGGAATAGTCAGTGAATCTGTTGAGCAAGCCTATCCAATCAAACAAAGTAAGAATCTTTCAAAGGTGATCAAATACATATTTTTTTAAAAGTTAAATTACATTCTTATTTTAAATCAATCTTTCTTAATGTTTGGTTAATTCTTTTCAAGTGAATAATCACTCTGTTCTTGTAGTGATAATGAATGTCATTTAAGGATGATGGTAGTAATGTGCCCCGCTTCAGATTTCAGATATGGAATTCTACAGATCAAATTAATAGAGTTTTTCAAGAAGTATTTTTGGAACATGAGGGGAATTAAATACTTTTTCCCTCAGAAAGCAGCATCTGGTGAAAAAGAAAAAAAGATCATTCATTTGTGAACTATAATTTTCTTTGTTCACTATTTGTGCTGGGGGGGGGCTTTTTTGAGCCCAGTCACAGCTTCCCCGAGCCTGAAAGACTTCATAACTAATTATGAGACCACATCTGTCGTTGAAGGATTTCCAAGACCTGCTACAGGTAGAAAACAATCCACAAGAGGCTAGGAACTTGTGCTGGTGTGGAAAAGAAAGAAAATTTTATGTTAGAAATGTCAATTAAAAGCAAAACAGGTGTTCACTAAACTTCTATTATTTTTTATGCGTACCTGTTTGGGGATAAACTTCCCAAAACTTTTCCTGAAACTATTTTTAAGCAGAGAATAGACAAACCCCTCAAAATACAAAAATCATTAAATAAATCACATGCATTATTAACCTGTTTCTCTCTGTGGTTAGACATTGCATCTCTTGGATCTGTAATGCTGTTGTTTCCAACAGGTTCAAGTAATCTGTTCTCTAGCCACTGCCTTCTGATGGACTTTACTCCCTAGGCAGAGGCCTTGTAACGTAACTGTGGTCAAGACTGTGTAGAGGAAGTTGTAAGGTTAGGTCCTAAGCGTGCATTACTAGACATAAGATACAAAGGCTACAGACCTAAAATTAGTTATTGTTTTGCTGAGAGAAAAGTTAAAACAATGAAGCTGTCTGGGGAGATGATTTACATCATCGTGTCGGAATTGGCTTAGGTGGAGTAATACAACGAAACTTAGTTTAGCTGCCAGGAGGAGATCTGTGGCCTTTGTAGGGCCTTGGGCTGAGCTGTGTACTGTTTGACCATCTTTTTGTCATTGTTTTCTGTTTGGTGTGGTGGTTGTTTTTTGTTTTGTGTGTGGTTTTTTGTTGGGTTTATTTCTGTTGTGGTTTTTTTGTGGTTTGTTTGTTTGTTTATTTTTTGTGAGCTTGAAGAGAAAAGGCTGATCTTTGCAGCTTTTCAATTAATTGGATCACACATCTCCTTAAACTTTAACAATTCAGCTTTGAAGGTCTGGAAATGCCTTGTCCTCCCACCCAAGAAAAGAATGTTTCTGCCAGATGTGCTTTGAATTCTGTAATGTGAAAGAGTTAAGACACTTGCCTAGTTTAATGCAGTATACCTGGCATAGATGCAAGCCTGGTGCTTGTTCCTTGCCTGTCCTACTCATGCCTCAGCCCCACACTGCCAAACTGTTTCTTGTGAGAATCACAAAGCTCTTGGGACTTTACAGTGTAGGTGAATGTATTTCCTCTACTGGGATCATATAGGTGTATCTGCTTTAATTACTTTCTGTCTGCTGTAAGTGTTTTAAATGTTGGGACATCAGTCTTTCCTAGTTTTGTCCATAATACATAGTGAAAAGATTGGAATGCTTTTAAGGTTTTTAACCCCGTTGCAGGAGAAACTCCATTTTAGAAAACGAGACTGGATTATTTAAGACTAAAGAATTTTAAAATATTGGAAATGCTCTGATTAATGAGATCCTGAAAGTACAGTTGTCTAGAAACATCTGGTGTAATCCCTCTTGCTTGGACTACAGTATGTGCTGAATATGACACAGTTAAGGTAAATAAATAACAAATCACTGAGTGTTCCTGATTTTACTGGTTACTCATGGTTATACTACACTAGCTTTTTATGTTGTATTGACTTGATGGTCAGGCTCCAGATGCAGAGGTAGTTAACTGTAATGCAAGTTAAGGCAAACTTGATGACTTTACAGAGTTCAAGTAAGATCAACTAAATATGTCACAAATACTTGCAGCAGAGGAGATCAAAAGAGGGTTGGAAAAAATTAGACAAGGAAAGTCATGATGGAGATGACTCTTCTGTCAGAATTGTGAACAGGACTTCATTCCAGACTTCCTCATGAAGCAAAGATTCCATGAAGCCAGGTACAAATGTGTCATTTAGTTAGAAATACATCAAATAAGACATACAATTGTTGAATGTGCTTTAATCTCCAGTTTGTGACCATGTGCCTAAATCTAGAATAATTAAAGAACAGGATCTTTTTACTGTGTGACTTTTTTGACAAGGGATGGTGACTTTTTGCTGATTGAAGAAGTTCATGTAAACTCATAAGAAAAATTTCCTAAGTGAGCATCTGAATTTACAGTTGCTTGTTAATTCGGTGTCATGTATGTGCATTGGTTATTTCCATGGATAGGTTGTTTTTTTTAATATGAGTGTTTAGCAGTGGTTCTTGTGATGATTACTGTAGTTAGGCCAACTAGTGTATTATAAAATATACCTACAAATGATCACAGCCAATTTTAATTATTTAGATTGTACATAGTTTATTCAGACGGGTTCAGTAAAAGTGCGAACAAGAAGTCAACTCAAACTCCAAAACTAGAATCACTTCCCATATTTGCATTTGAAGCTACCGTTCTGGATTTTCACATGTCACAAAGTTTAGGAAGCAGTGAGATACTGAATGTACAGCAGCATAAAAGTGGACCAGTATGTTCAGCAGAAAGTAACTTTACATGCATTAGTCAGCCATAATGTCTCTCTTATTGAACACAGAGGTTAGCTGATACTTTCGTGTTGCAGAACATGTAAAGATAAAACTTGGCTAAAGTTTAAGCAAATCCGAATGCAATATTTTGCATTCAGTAGGGTAGTTTAAGACCTGTTTAAGTGTGTTACAAGCAAGTAGTTTCAGATCTAGAGGTTTCACAGTTCTGTTTGTAGATAGTGGTGTCAGTGCATGCCGTCTTCTCTTTTACCTTTCTCACTAATCTTTCATTGTCTGTGCTGCCAGTAGATAGGGGAAGGCCAAGTACTGTTAGAAGTTAGACTGGCACTACTATGGTCTAGATTTCTAGCTTGCCTATACAGAGCATTTTGTTCTGACAGCTTCTTTTCTCTCTTGCCTGGAAATAATAGATGAGCAGTCACTTATCCAAATAGTTTTAACAGTTTGTTTGCCTTTTTTGTGTGTGTGTGTGTGTGTGTGTGTTCTTTTGTTTGTTTGGTTTGGGGGTGGGTTGGTTGGTTGGTCTTTTGTTTGTTTTTTAAAGGCAAATGTGACACATTTGTCAAATGACACATATAGTACTTTCTGCTAAAGGATAAAAATAAGCAACTGAATTTCAGAAGGAGGAAAAATATTTTTAATGTGTAAGCATTTAACTTGTATTTGTCTTCATGCTCTGGTTCCCTATTTGTTATTAAATACAATACTGACGCATTCAGCAGTATGCCATATATATTGAATTAGAGTTTGCAACAGTGATTAAAGATGACTACTTTTGAAGGATCCAAATAGCATATTATTTCCAGTGCTTCTGGGTGGAAATCTGCCTGTGATGGAAAAGATCACCTCTCTGCTGTCACTTGTTTCCTTTTTCATTGCTAGTTTAATGATGGACTTTGTTTTTTAATGTACTTGGAACATTGAAACTTTTTGTTTGTTGTTGCTAGGATGCTTCTGTAAAAAGTAAGAAGGTCTCATCTTGCTTGTACAGCAGTGGAGAGGCATCTGCTTATATTGTGTAATGCTGGTAGAAATGATGGTTTCACTAAGAGAAGCAAGAAAATAAGTCAGGCTTCAAAATTCTCTACACCTTTATCTGTGTGGGTTGAGGATTTTTTTAATTGTGGGGCTTTTTTTTTTGTTTAGCTCTTTTTAGGTCAGTGATTTTAATCCTGCTTTTATAATACCTGGCTGTTTTACAGGAAGATACTTCTGTAGAAAGCAGAGCTTCATCAAAAACTTCAGATGAAACAGCAGCCAGCCTAATTCCGTCTTCATTTGATGGCAGAGGTAAGTGCTTCAAGAAACAAATAATTTGCTTATATTTTATCTGCTTGTGTCTTGTCAATTTGAAAACTAAAGTGTTCTGAAGAGCTGTTGATGTGTAAAGAAAAAAGGAATTAAACAGGAAGCTCATTGCAAAATTAAAAAACGTCAAAAAAGTAGAACTGTATCACTTTCTTTCAAATGAGATGACTTAAAGCTTATTCTTACTTACAGCTTTCCTCAACAGATCAAAACTGATACTTCTTTCCTCCTCTCTTTTCATTCATGCTCAAGAGCAAATGTTGCTGTAGTTTCTTCCCATGTTTAAGGGGAGAGAAAGTAATGCATATTGATTGTTGGGACACTTTCAGGTTTTTTTTTCCAAGAAATTACTGAGGTAAAGAGGTAAATACCTGATCAATCTTGAGAAGCAAATTTTATTATTTAAATAGCTGGCAATGTAGTATGTACCTAAAACTTGTTTCGCAACATGTTATTTCTGTCAAGTCTGTTAAAGAAGGATAGGTATGGAGAACTGTGATGATGAACTATCCCCTTTTTGTTATATTGCTTACATGTTGTCTAGCTGTGGTTAAGCAGAACTGTTTGTTTTGGGTTTTGTTTTGTTTTTTTAAACTCCCAAGTGACTAGTTTGAAATAAATCGAGAATTGTATGAAAAAATTATTTCTGTTCAGCAGGACTCTGTCCTGGAGGTGTCACAAGCATTATGCATTGAATTGTCTATGTGCTTTTTGCTCCTTCACTCCTGACTCTTCTACCTGCTCCCTGCTCTGAGCAGCACTGGGGGATAAGGGGTGCGATCCGTTCGTAACAGCTTTTCTCTGACAATCCTCCCTTTACAAGGCTCAGGGGGAGAGCCTGTTCCAGCAAGGGCTGCAGGGGAATTTCTGTTCCAGTGCCCAGAGCACCTTCTCCCACTCCTCCTTCACTGACCTTTGTGTCTGCAGAGTTGTGTGTCTGACTTTTTTTTTTTTTTTTCCACCCCTTCCTATCTCAACTCTTGCACAATATGCTTTTTACCCCTTTTTATATATTATGACATAGGCTCTGCCAGCATTGCAGGTGGACTGTGTCTGTGGTGAGTCTGTTTTGGATCCAGCTGGGGCTGACAGTGTCCATTTCTCACAGAGACCATCCCTACAGCCTTCCCCCACTAACAAAAAAATCACAGAATTGTTATTGTTGGGAAAGACCTTCTAACATCACCAAGTCCTACCAGTATGTACTTTACCACAGCAGCTACTACACCATATAATTGAAAACCACATCTAGATGGCTTTTAAATACATTCAGGTATGGTGATTCGGCCACCTTCCTGGGCAGTCTCTTCCAGTTTTTGATAACCTTTTCAGTATAGAGTTTTTTCCTAATGTCCAACCAAAACCTCCCCTCGCAGTTCTTGACGCCATTTCCTCTTGTCCTATCAGTTACGACTTGTGAGAAGAGACCAAGACTCACCATCTCTACAGCCTCCTTTCGCGTAGTTGTAGAGAGCAAGGTCATCTCTTCTCAGCCTGCTTTTTTTCAGACTGAACATCCCCATTTTCCTTAGTCGCTCCTTGTAAGACTTACTCTCAAGATCCTTCAGCTTCATTGTCCTTCTGTGTAAATCCATTATGCTATTTAATTGCTCAATGAAAGTTTTCCTCATTGTTAAACAAAAATGTAGATTTCGTTCTGTATCTGTTGTTTGTTACAAGTATTTACAAAATTGCTTTAAGTGTGAGTTCTTTCAAAACATTGATACCTCCAAGTGATAGTAGGTGAAATTCTTAGAATCTGAGGCGCACTAGGAAGTCTTTCAGCTAGTACATAAGTCTGTAAAACTGGGAAGTTTTTAGAAGGTAGAAAATAGTGATACAGCCATGTATGTAAAAGCTGTGTGACTGAGTGGGATAAACATTAAAAGAAAGTTTGTATATAAAAATACATAATTATTTTAAAGAAGAAAAGCTTAGAAAATGTGGATGGAATTATTTGTTTGTCGTTAGTGTGACACAGTATAGATTGCCATTTACCATTCATTTGAGCTAAATGTATGTATATAGTGTGGGACAAGATACGGAGTAGTTATAGAAAGCCTGCTGGAGAAACAAAACTTGTCTTATTTCAGTGCTTCCTCAGAAGGTGTATGGCTCTCTGCTGCACTCGCTAGTCATTAATTAATTACTGATCCTTTTTCTTTGCATATTTGAGAAATACTCTTTAGACATCTTTATATATATCTCACTTTTTTTATGAAACATCTGCAGATGGCTCTGCTCAGCCACATGTGTCTTGGGCCATGGTACTTTCACAGCCTCCAAAGAAAATGTCATCGCCAGCATCTGAAGGCCTTTCCAGAGACAAAGGCAGGCAGGAGGGTGAAGCAAAGGTACTTGAGAATTTTCTGTTCTAGACTAATTTCTGTCACTATGTGATTGTATCTCTTGATGCGAGGCATTGCCGTTTTTCCTAGGCTCTGTACAGTGTCCACTTCTAAAGTAGCTTTCAAGTACTTTAGTTACCTTGTCCTCATTAGAATTTTTCTTCTATTGTAGTGGAATAGATTAACAAGATTTCAAAAATACAGTGTTACTCCAGCAATGCAGAACTTCCTACTTTTAGGCTGGACTTCTTCTAAATTCCTGTCCCTCAAAATGAGAGATGAAGTTTGGAATTCTTGCCCTATTTGAGCAGATAATTCCTGCTGAAATCTCAGTAGTCACAATACATTCTGATAACTGTGCAATGTGCTTCAAATGAAGAGTTTTTGCAGTAGCTCTGAATCTCTAATCTTTGTCCACTTAATGTCCTAGCCTGGATTGATTAAGATAACTTTTTAGATGTGTAAATGTGGTGACTTGCATTTATTTTGGTGGGTGTTAATGAAATAAATCAATTTCTAGTGGTCATACCTCATGATTTTTTTTCAGCTGTCAGAAACAAAAAATGATGCTAGTGAAACTGAGCCTGAAGAAGGGTCAGAAAAGAAGAAAAAGAAGAAGAAAAAGAAGAAAAAAACAAAGTCACCCACTGATGTAGAGAAACCTCAAAAAGAATCTACTGCAGTACAGGAACCACCAAAGATTGAGGTACAGTGAAGTGAAATGTATGGAAGAAATTTCTGTGTTACACAGTTGTCACTACTTATGTTCCTGGTTGGTAATTAGTTATTTCTATCAAATGCATATAGCTGTAATATGCATATCAGTATTGTGAAGGCTTTAGACTCTCCCACATCAGAGAAATGTTGTGTGGTCCATGGTTTACCTGCTTCATCGAAAGCCCAGTATTGTACAGCACTATGTACATGTGTTGATTTATATGTTTCATTTAGTGTACTTAATGCCTTTGAAATGACAGCATAGAGAAGCCATCCTGTCTGGCGTCTGTTCTGTACATTTTAACAGGGAACATGAAGTAGAACTGTGGCTACATGTTCCTTTCATTGTGTGGTTGATTGTCCTGGAACAGCACACGATGTGACTGTTCACAGAGCTCTTGTTAGAGAGTTATGGAAAGAAAGATCTGCAGATTCTTTCCCTAAGGACATCCCCAGTTTTTTTACTATATGCTACCATACAGTGTCCTACCTGTGAATGGCTCATCATCTAAACAGAAAAGGAATGGAAGAAGTCATAGAAAATAGTAGGGAAGTGATGGCACTATTGAAGACAGAAATTGGGAAAAAAAAAAGATACAGAGTCATGGTATGGGACACAAACATTGCTGTGAAATCTGTGATGATGCAGCATCTGCTGTGGCAGTGGGGACAGCTTTCAGACCCTCCTGGTTTGCTGGGAGTACTTGTTTGAAAAATGAGTGAGACACCTGTATCATCTTCTGGAGACAGAAGAACATGAAAGAATCATACACCTGGAACTTTTGGGCCCCCGGGAGAATTAAGAAGATTCTGCTGTGCCTAGCAGCTCACTGGAGCAAGATACTGAATTATTTGCCAGTTTTATAAAGACACTCATTTATAGATGCTGTAAATGAGAATAAATGGATGCATTTAGGGAACAGTAATCCCGTTTTTCTATACACAGCGATAGGACCCAAGCTAGGTATTTTCCCTGAGGGGGAAAAAATTGAGGCTGCTATTGGTAATCAAGTCAGTGCTGGTTAATCACACACACTATGCTGGCAATTTATGAAGAAAAGAGGAAAGAAAATGGATTATGACAATACATAAATCCAGGACATATCTGATCTATATATAGTGTGGATTTTATTTTCTTGTGTTTCCCCCACTCCTTTAAAAAATATATGTACTTGAACTAAAAAGGGATAGACAAAAGGCTCCAAAAATAATCAACTGTATGAAGCAATTTCTGTGGGAGGCAAGACTTAATAAACTAGGACTTGTCAATCTGTAAAATAGATTGCAAAGTGGGAATCAGAAGTGACAAGGAAATGAAATTACTTGATCTTTCTCATAATTTTGTTTGATGTCCTCTGTTTCTTTTATGTGATAAGAGCAAATATAAGGGGGTGTAACATCACATTGAGTGCTAGATTTTAATTATTCATTTTGCTATGGGATGTTAAAACTGCAAGAACTTTCTTTGAATTCAAGGAGTGATTGGATAGAGTGAAAAAAAAAAATTAATCTAGTGAGAACTATTTAAATGCAGAGGTACTTCCTCTCATTCAAGATGTCCCTAAGCTGGAAGACTGTGTTTGTAAAACATTTTTCCCTTTATTTCAGTTGTCTTCTGGCACACTTCAAAGCTTCTTTAAATAGTTTATTGAGTGAGATGTGTCTGTCTTTATGATAAAGCTTCCAAGTTTGGGCTTTTCAAGTGAAAACTTTTGTGCTGCAGGAGTAGTGTTGGTGTTAGATAGTGTTGTATCACAGCTGAAAAGACCTCTCAGAAAGTGGGAGGAGAACCAGTTGAACAAAAACTAAGCTGGTGGATCAGGATCATTATGATTAAGATAGTGGATACAAGGTGACAGTGTAGAGCAAGTTCCAGTCTGTTTGCACTTGAATGACAGAAAATCAAGTTTGAGAATATAGACTCGATAGTCCTTATAATGTCATATTCTGATCTATTTGTCTAGGATGCTGAGGAGTTTCCTGATCTGGCAGCTGCTTCTGATAGGAGAAACCGCCTAGGATCTCAGAAATCACCATTTACCCCTGCTGTCAGAAAGCAGACTGTAGTAAGTAATTTTACAACACTATACAAATATTAAGAAAATAAGCAGGAAAAGACCCCTTAGGTACTGTGTGGACAGTAAGGTCTACTCACTGTATTCAGTAGATTTGTGTCATTCAAAAGGAGATACATTTTTGGTCTCTGAACTGCTGCCTAAACTCTGGGCTACTGATTCTAATACAGACACCAGTGTTGTGGACACTCAAAGTTATCTGGCTTGAATTGTGTTTATGTAGTTTATTTTCCTATAGGTAGAGTCCAAGTATAGTTTTGCATTTCATAGAAGTGATATAAAGACATTTTTAAATTTCTGCCTTTGTTGTTTGTTTATATAATCAATTTTGAAGGGAAACATTTCAAAATTTGAAATGTAAAATTTCATTCTCAAGCTGTAAAAGTGTAAAAATTTAAGTTCGACATGAATTATAAATACGAGCTTTTTTTTCTTTCTTCTCCTTTGGTGAAATAAATTCCAAGGATTAATTTGGAAATTCATTCAATATGGGAATGAATCCAAAATATAAATCACAAGGGTTGGAACTGTGATTACTCTTGCAAAGCAATTAACATAAATAACAAAGGTTCCATGTTTCTGTTTCTTTGAAACTAGTTTTACTACTAGAAATTTTTGTTCTTGGATTTGTTTTACAGTGAATATTAATTGTTTAAAAAAAACCTAACAACAAACCCCTTGTTTGCTTTGTCAGAGGCAGTAAATTGCATTAACAGGGAGGAATGAGCAGCAAAAGGCACTGTAGTTGCTTGAACCAGATTTGTTACAAAGCGCTGTACAGGCTTGCACTTCAAATGAGAGAAACCTTCCAGCGTTGTAGGGCTAAGTGGGATTTAACTTTTCCAAAGCTTATGTAAATTGTAGAGACCTGTGATCATTAAGCCACTCCTCTGTAACAAATACTTCAAGATGAAACTGCCTTCCTTTTTTTCCCTCCAAATCTGAAAAACAAAGAAGGAAATCATGACTAAGTAGAACAGCAGTCAGTAAATGACTGTATTTTTAGAAGGCCACAATAAGATCTTCCCAGAGCCTTCTCTTCTCCAGGATGAACAACCCCAACTTTTTCCACCATTTATCACAGAGAGGTGTTCCATCTCACTGATGTTTTTTATGGGCCTCCTCTGGACCTGCTATAACAGGTCAATTCCTTTCTTGTGATGGGGATCCCAAAATTGCACACAGGACTCCAGGTGGGGACACATAAGAGTGGAGTAGGGGGACTATCATCTCCCTCAGTCTGCTGACCACACTGCTTTGATGCAGCCCAGGATGCAGTTTGCTTTCTGGCTGCAAGTGGGACATTGCTGGCCCATGTCCAGTTTTTCATATACCAGTATCCTGAAGTCCCTCTCTGCAGGACTGCTGTTGATCCACTCGCCTCCAGCCTATATTGATACTGAGTGACCCAGGTCCAGTGTACTCTGGCCTTGTTGATCTTCATGAGGTTCACACCGGCCCACTCTTCAGGCTTGTCAAGGTCACTCTGTATGGCATCCCTTCTCTGAAGCATATCAACTCTACCACTTAGCTTGGTGTCATTCACAAACTTGCTGTGGGTGCACTTAATACCACTGTCTATGTTCCATGTGAATTTTGTATCTTCTTCACTTTACCCTTTTCCATGTGTTTTTAAATATTTTCTCCTCCCCCGTGTCACCTTTTGTTTTCTAAATTTCAAAGATCAGTCGGTCTCCCACAATGGATGGAGCTCCCAAGGTAGATGGACTGTCAGGAAAGCAAGCATCATCTTCTGTACTAGAGAAAAAGAAAATGCAGGTAAATGAATTTGTGTTTGAAAAGAACTTTGCACCTCAAAAATCACAATGGAAATTAACATAATGTAAATATAAGTCCAAGTTCTTCAGCGACTGTATTCATACTTTGAGATGGTCATTCATGCTTTGAGATAAGTGACAAGACCTGGATTAGAAGCACTTTGTGGTAGTAATTGCTAGCCCCCAGTTTGTGATACAGTGTTTAGGGAAAAATACTAGCTTTTCTTTAATGTCAGTGAGTTTCAGATATCAGACATTTTTCTTTCAGCTGTCTTACTTGATCACGGTATAAATCCAGTCCAAACTGACTTACTTAAGGAGTGGGGACCTCTTAAAAGTGGTTCTGCTAGATTAAGACAAGAAAGCCAAGGGCATGCACTTAGCTTGAGGTAAGGAAGAGAAATACAGACCAACAGTGAAGTCAGTGAGTAGTTCTGTGTTGGTGAGTAGGTTCTGACATGGCTCTGATGTGAGTTTCTAGGTGCAGAAGGAGGAAGACATTCTTGTTCCTTAGCTCTGTTGTAACAGAAGCTATAATGAGCTGATCCTCCAGGATAAGACTTCTAAAATACAAAGTCTGAGAATCATTGCATTAGCATGTTCTGCCTTCGTAGTTTGCCCTTTCATAGTCTTTGCTAGACATTCATTATCTTTTTGTATTCTGAATCATTAAATGTGGTGCCAGGTGTAGGACACCTTCAAAGTGGACAGAAAGATTACTACTTACCAAGATGTGCCTAAAGATGATGAATGCTCTTTTTAATATGGCATTGAAAATAATGATACATGTGTATTGCAGTCACGCACGCCCGAATATTCACAGTGTATTTTTTTTCTGTACTTTTAACAAAACTTTAAATTCTGATAAGTATTTTTCCTTTTTCAAAGATAGGTGGCAATCTGATCAAAGTACGAGCCTGACATAAAGCACACCTTTGTTAAAGACTACACTTTTATACTTTATTCTAGTAGCTAGTAGAAAGTTGTTTAAACTGTTTCTAATATTTTTCACATTAAAATTGAAGTGTGTTTAAAGATCAAAATATTTTAATTGATCAAGTGAAAAATCAAGAGTGTTATGGATGACAGTGTTAAAAGTGTATTGCACACCTACAAAATAACAAGCTTTACATTCTGAAATGGAGAGCATTACTTAACTGGTAGTGAACCTTGTTCAGGAAACATCCAGGAGCAGTGGTAAGAAGAGTCAAATTCCTGTGCAGTTGGATTTGGGTGGCATGCTGGCAGTCTTGGAGCAGAAGCAGCAAACAGAGAAGTCAAAACTGTCTTCTAAACCTGTGGTGTTTTCAGGTATTGGTTATGATTAAATTTCCTTTCTTTCAACTTGAGTTGTTTTTAAGTATTCAAATATTAAATGTAGCCCGATTTCTGATGCATAATGTTACCTAAATATGCAGGCAGAAGCACTTCAAGATAGAAACAATTAACATTATTTAAATAAATAAAAAAAATAAAAAGCACAGCAATCAGAATTGTTTGGAGGAAGACTTGGGGAAAGAAAATCTTCAAGTCTTTTGGGAGGAGAATCTTTATTAAATGAAATCATTTAGTGACACAGGATGCCTGCATGTATTGTTAATAGCAACACAACACAGATTTAATATGCGTATACTAGTCCTAATCCAGTCATTAAACTTGCATTGGATTCTAGTTTAGGTATTTGTTACAGTTTTTTTCTGATGTGTGCTTTTTTTCCCCTAATCTCAGTTGGTGGTGCCATGCCATTGCTTTCTAAAGAATCTGCTCCTGCCACAAAAAGTCACCGGTTAAGCCAAGGAAAGATGCCTCATAACCCATTGGATTCCAGTGCTCCTTTGGTAAAGAAAGGGAAACAGAGAGAAGTCCCAAAAGCAAAGAGACCAACACCTCTTAAAAAGGTGCTTATCTTTTTATCGTAAACAGTACAATATAGGCTAATGTAACTTCAGCATTTCACTGTGAGTCTGTTAAGCCTTTTGGTGTGGAGATCTGCATCTTAGCATCCACTTGTCTAAACTCAGTTTTAGCTTTCCTTGGATTAAAAAAGTGGAGGGGGAAGTGGGGGAGGAGAGAGTCTTGTTAAATAGCATATACAAATTCCCCTGAAATACATATTCTTACTTGTATCACTTGATAGCTAAAGAAGTGCCATGAAGCATCCATGCATCAGTGGTACAGGGGGGCATCCAAAGAAATGTTATTGGTTTGGACAAGATATACTTATTTGCAGGACTGGGGAGAATGGATCAAACAAAGATAGTACTTAATGTTTCTCTGCTCTTCCAAGCCAGAGCTTCAGTGGATTCTGCAGCAACTAATTCACATGGAAATTTCTCTTCTATCTTCCCTCTTCGCCCATTCATGCTTCTTCTTGTCATGACTTCCATAGCAGAGGATTTTGAGATACCACTCCATTTGTAGGTCATGTTCTGGTCTAGTGAAGGTAGTGTAGCGGTCATTCTGTGCTGCTTAATGCAATTTGAAAATTGTTATACGTGTTTATATTGTACAAACTCTTGGGGGTGATACTAATTACTGTGTCTTCTGGCTGTCTGTCTTTGTGCTACTTATTTTCCAAAATAGGTTCAAAAAGACAAAGATTGTTTTGTAATACCTGTTCTGAGTATGATAGGAAGCTTACTTTTGTTCTTTGTTCATCTTTGACAAAGGCAAATGGAGAAATTAGATTATGTGGTGTAATTAATTCCAAATTTTGTGTAGATTAGATGAATGTAGAGCAGATGAGTGTAGAGAGCAGCCCCATGGAGAAGGACGTGGGAGTCCTGATGGACAAGTTCCTCGTGGAACAGCAATGTGCCCTTGGGGCCAGGAAGGCCAATAGCATCCTGGGGTACATTAAGAAGAGCGTGTCTAGCAGATCAAAGGAGGTTCTGCTCCCCCTCTACTCTGACCTAGTGAGACCTCACCTGGAATACTCCATACAGTTCTGGGCTCCCCAGTTCAAGAGAGACAGGGATCTGCTCGAGAGAGTCCAACAGAGGGCTACAAGGATGATGAA
>JANHFX010005831.1:12315-41855 GCA_027560015.1 Chloroceryle amazona | reverse complement strand
GGCGACAGCTGCGGCCGGTCCCTTTCTCGGCCGGCCCTCGCGCCGCCAGCCGGAGCGGGCAGAGAGAGGGTGGCAGAGGCCCTGCTCGCCATAGCTCCCTCCGCCCGACAGCCTTCCCTCGCGGCAGACCGATGTTGTTCGGAACCCCACTGCGTTTTATCCGCCCGGTAGCCGTGCGAATCCAAAGCAAGGACTCCCGTCGGGGGGGGATACTCCAAGCCGCACGGGGGGTTTTGTTTCACCGCTTCCTCCATACAAAAATACACCTAAAATCCTGATCGCGTCACTACCGCCAGTCCTTGCTGCTGCGATATTCTGCATTGAGGGCAGTACGTAGTTTTTCCTTCTCCCAGCACTGCACATTTTAGGAGAGAAGCTCTCAGAAGAGCAGGAACTCCGTTGCTGAAAATGTAGTCACTACTTCTTGTTCTGAAGTTCTGAGTACTGCTCTCATCGCATTAAAAACAGGGGAAGCATTACAGTTTGGCAGGGTCATCTACATTCACTTCAACCCCATCCCTGAGTCTGTCATAATACAAAGCAGAGAGCAGACTTTAGAGGAAGAAAATCCAGAGCCCCATTTAAGGTACTGCAACCACTCTTATGGAAGTTCTCAACCATGACAACACAAGGGCTGCAAAGTGACAATAATCTCATGCGATCGGAGCAGCAGACCACTAAATTGCCCAGTAATTTCTGCCAGAAGGAACAAATTACAAAATTGAACTTTTTTTCATTTGGTTAGAGAAAATTATGTTAGAAAACAACTGGAGGGGATTTAATATACACAACTATTTAGTCACAAGACAGCTTATTTATTACTGCCTTTGGGAAGTAAGTAAAAAGTGAAGCAAGGCATTTTTTTTAAGACAGGTTATTGTGCCTAGGGAAATACTTGAAAACAACCTCTGTGCCACTATCCTGTATTTCGGTTTTGCAGGGGTCTAGTCAGTTGCCAAGTGAGGAGAGTTAAAGTGGTTACAAAATGTTATTTGCATCTTCTTTGTTGTGTGAAACAAACAGGACTTAGCCGAGTGTGGCTGGGAGTGAAGGCACAGGTAACTGTATTCCATGAGACACGTATTTAATGGTTCAGACCTTCTCAGCTGGTGGCTGTAATGAATTTTTTTTTTCAAAGTGTACAAAAGTAGTTTGGGGAACAATTTAAGAAAAATTAAAGGAAATATATATCCATTTTCAGTCTGTAAAATTTGCATGACAGGCAAGAGAATTCCAACTGCAATGTTGTGATCTGTAAACTACCCACAGGCTGCAGCTGCCTCCACTCAAATTTAACCAGGAAATCAGAAGTCAAGGGAACCTTTTATCTCTATGATATGCACCACAAATACAAAGTTGTTTGGTTACTTCATTATTGACGCATTAGGAGGCTTTTTGATTATTTCCTGTCTTAGCATATTTCTTCCTGGAAGGAGGAAACAGTTATAGGAAATTGCACTTCTACAATTCATAGAAGAGAAATACTACAACTAACAGCACAGCTGAGGCTAGCACTCTGCAAGTAAGAAAACAGTCTTCAAGAATGTTCCAAGTTTGAAGCCTTTTATAAATTACTAAAATGAGATTTGAAAAGACTAGAAGTTAGATTATTAGAAAGAACATTCTGTGCTTACAAAGTGGAATCTTCAAAAGCATTTAGTAAAAACACCTCTGCTCATTGCATTGTAGGCTTCTTAAATTGCCACCTCTTTTTTTGCTACACCATAGCACCAATAAATCACTCATGTTGACAGATGGATTTCAGTTAAATTACACCTTTATACCTTCACCACTACATAATATTTTCTGTATTACCTTTACACACCGAATAAAAAAAATTACTTAAGGAAACACCGCTGGTCCAGAGGCATGTGCACACCTTGCAGGAAATGGGCTGGATTTCACAAATTCACAGAAGTATTTGGAAATTTGCAGAAAGATGTCCCGAGTGAGAAAAAGACAAACCCACAAAACTTTAATTTTTTCTCACTTATTTTTCCTGGCAAACTTAAAACATTGAAATACAGAAATAAAGAGATTTCATCTGAAATATGGCTACACCTGACACTAGGCATGGGCCCTTGTCTCACACCATGTTCGCTGGAATGCAAAGAGATTTCTCGTAGTCTACCATACTTGAGACTATGCTGCCACATCCACTACCTCTGTAAATTTAAACATAGTGCTGGGATATTGCTTTTAGGCTCTTTGTTTATTAACTAAATTTATCTCAGCACCTCCTCTACAAGAATAAAAGCCTATCTGAATATCTGTAATGTATATACAAAATTGCTAATTGACATAATTTCAGCGATTCAGAATCTACCCCAAGTAGTAGCATTTCAGCCCAAGAGAGATACTGGATAATTATCTTGCATAGACAACAGTTGTTCTTCCCCTCTTCCCAAGGAATTAATGCTTGACAGAAGCAGTAATAGCTCTCAGCTTCAGTCCACAACATCAGTTGCTCCCCGCCTCCCAATTCCTGTAATATTTTTTATTTTGTTTTGCTTTAACAGTGATAGTAACAATGACACGTTGAAGGCAACAGTCATGGCTGCTTTTTGAGAGACCCCTAGTGCTGCCAGATACGTAATATTAAAATTACTCTCATCCAAAGGCTCAGCAGCTGTTAGCAGTGCAGATGTAGCCTCGAGACAATGGCTAGAAAGAACTACAAACAGAGGATATGGGCTAAGTGCAGAATTTACATTGTTACCTCAAAAATAATAACTAACAAAAGAAAAAGTGAAGTTTTGGTATCAAGTAAGTTGGCTCCAAATAGGTATTTTCAGGATTTCACCATGACTACCAGAATTGCCTCCTGATTTTGGCTGTGATTTGGCAAGACCAGGGTAGGGAGGACAGGCGCACAGTTGCAGTTTCAGCACATTTATTTAGGAAGTAACACTTCTGTTTACAGCAGTTTTTAAAAATTCATTTGTCTTTTAGAAACTAAGCATTTGTATACTTATTGTTCCTTTATCTGGTATACAACACCTGATATTTTTTTTAAACCAGTAGCAATTAAACCATCTTCAGGTTTAATATAAAGGCTCTTTGTTTTGGACATTTTTATCTGATAAACAGACAAGAAAACAGTAAAAACAAGACAAATGCAATATTTTATTGTGAAGCTAAAGCTATTATGTGACTGCTCTTCATGCCTTTTTTTTTTACATGGCTTATTAATAAAATGGTGTTTCACATTTCAGAAAACATTCTTAACAATAAAACAAAAGTGCTTCACAACAGCAAAATACAAGAATTAACCCCATTCCAGACTGGAGCTGTCCAATATATTTAATAGAGGTGGGGTGCAGCATTTAGTCTCCACCTTTGGTTTTTGTCACTTTAATCCAGATTTCTGAAAGACACTAACTAGCCCTTCACATGAATAAAAATATTAATCATGTGGCAAAAAAACAGTTTATTTCCACCCCCTTTGATAGATGTGGGAGTATTAGGTAAAATACTTTCTTCCCCACTTCTAACAGTAGAAAAACAAAACAAAACACAAAACCTTGCAGAACCAAGAGGCTGCACTCCTAGCATCTTAGAAGAACACACCTATGTTAATCAACTACAAAGAAAGTTGACCTTTTTCCTTAATGCCACTTTTCTGACAGAGATTTTAAGAAGCATGTCTTAGAAGGCAAGGAAAGTCTTACGGCAAAACAAGACTGATCACCATTGTTTCCAGCCATCATGTCAAGAATTTGCAAATCAAGAGATCAAACTTTGAAGAACCCACAGTGTTTAGCCAGTATAATCTGCTGGAGGAGTGTATACCTTGCCAATTATTGCCAAACTCAGGAGGTAGTTATTGACAAAGAAAACAGTTTCCACTCTAAGACAGTTAACGATTTACGTGAGAAGCAGGAAGAACACAGTACACATTTCCCCATACTTCAGAAGATGATTTTGTAATTGCAGGAAGCAAGAGTTTAATATCCTCATCCTGGGGAACTGTAGTTACAATATTTAATGGAAAATCATATTGAAAAGCATATTTAAACAAAAAGTTCTTAAAGAAAAAACTGATCCATTGGTCATCTTTTAGGATGACCATTAGATCATCCTAAGCATGAGAATTCACACAGGTGAGTAAATCAGCATACTTCAACACTTAATAGCAGCTCAAGAAAACCCAACGATGAAATCGGCAACTGCCTCTAATTATCAGAATGACAGAGAAAACCAGATGCATTCACTACCCACTTTGCTACTTGTCATTCCACTTTTGATACCTGGTAGAAATCTCCAACACTAAAAACATCGCAAAAACTTGAGATTGCCACAGACAAAGAATGACGATCTGCAACCTACACTAGCACTTGCCACCTCCCAGAGCTGCCACATGCAGAAGCATCACTAAAGCACCGGAGTAGCTAGACAAGCATGTCTGAGGCACAAATATGCATTATCCATGTGTCTTGGGTAGGAAAGCACTGTAAGAATCTAGGGCACCAGATTTCATTGTAGGTGGTTAAGGAAGCCCCGAGTAGAACACTGCTTTCCATACAGGCTGCAGAACAGATATCTCAAGTTAAATTTGCCAGCATATCTGACTTCTGTATTCCCAGTAACAAGTATTCAAATTTCCCAAGTTGGACTGGGCAGCAGTGCCAATCAGTGCTACACCCCACCTGTTTAGAACAGAAAAAAAACATCCCACCTATTTATTCTGCATCAGAAGGTAAGGTTAACTGTCACTGTAAGTTGTATGTATAAAAACTGTAATTTTAAAAACATTTGAGAGAATCTAACAGTGAAATCAGGAATGGCCTCTAAGTTAGTACACTGACAACAAATTCCTTCTCAGTTCAGAGATCCCATTCTTGATTTTAAAGTGTTACTATCACATTTATTACCTATACAAGTAAGTTGCAGAGTCATACTCACTAAAACCATATTAGTGACTCACTTTCTGTGGAGAGTCAATAAGAAATCTCAGCAGCAGAATGCCTATTTCTAATAGACCGCTATGTGGAGTTCAGTGTAGGGAACTAACAGGATAGAGAGACTTACATGTGCATAAATATCCTAGGTTTAAGCCTTATCTTTACTACGCAGCACCGGTTTTGTCTTAGCCTCCAGCAGAGAACCCATACAGGCTTTGTGTACTCTACAGAACGGTCAGCATTACTAAAGGGAACACCGTAACACATGGCAAAGTCTCATTTTACGGAGAAAGAGCAGCACACGGTGCTTGAGTTTTTGCCTCCTAATACGCTACCAAACGCAGCAGTCTGCTGCCTGATAAGACACTTCTTCCAACATGTAGAAAGGCAAAAGGTGCATTTTCTGCTTAATAAAGAGCCAAAGATGTATGAAGAGGACTGTTAAAAAAACAGGGTATGTTCTGGGGTTTTTTCTCCCTCCAGTAACTGCTACACTTGAAGTCAGTAAAACACACTTGTGGAGGTCCAGACAAGCTGCTTCCTAACCATCTCAAATATATGGGTTGTCACTCATTCCTTAACAGTAGGCAGATTCTGGGGTGTGGGGAAGCAGTTTAGAAAGCTAATGTAATGTTAATCTTTGCAAAGGTTAAAGCATCCAAGCATCCGTCCTGCTTTATCTCATGCTAGTTCAAGATACTGTATTAGAACATATTCTGATTTTATGGTAAATACAGTAGCAAAGTTCAACATAAAATATCATAGTTTGGGAAATATAGGTATTTTGGGGGTTTGGTTGCTTTAGGGGGGTGTGTTTTTTTATTCTTTAGGGAGGGGTTGTTTGTTGTAGGTGAGGTGGTTTTGTTTTTTTTTTTAAGATCCGCTTTTGTACACAGTTAATCCAACTTATAGATGAAGATCACTGAGCTGGGACTTAGTATATGCAAAACAAGAAACCAGAAGATGAGAGATAATGCCTTAAGAGGAACAGAATTATTCTTAGAAGACATTATTCAGAAAACAGAGTAAGAAAGATATTTAAAGACAATTTATGAACAAAACAGCACTTGGTCAAGAGCTAAGAAGTACAGCTGTGGGGCAAACTGATGCTGCAGAACAAAATTTAAGTTCTTATTACTTTGTTCTAGAAATAATTTATAGAGATGTAGTTCATCCATTATGCAGACAACAATCAGGGCAGAATAGATAACCGACAAGCAGTAGCACCAGTCACACAGATTCTCCTGACCTGAACTGGTTGTACAAACAAGCCAGTCCCCTTTCTTTCTAAAGTAGCAGCTCAGCCTTCTGACCCTTTTTGCTGCCTACTGGTGGTGTTTTAGCAGATGGGAAATTCTGCCTCTACATTTCAGGTACCTATCACATTCCAATAGGTTTGAATTTGAAATAAATAACCAGTATATTCCTCAAAATTACAAGGAGGAAAACAGTTGGGTAACAATTATTTAGGAACACTCAAAACCAGAATTGTTACCCTCAAAGTTCTCATTTGCAAAGGATCTCAAAGTAATTTTACAAGCTTTATGAACAGAAAGACCAAGGACCTTTCTTTGCTTAGTTCTCTGTCAGATGCTAATAAAACAACCAACATTAATGATTAGCACTATGAAGTCTATGACAAATACAAGAATCTCCAAACTAGAGACGGTCTACTGAAGGCAGAACCAAGGCAAAGCAAGCTATACATGAGATTTAAGAAACCGAAATCTTTTATCATTTCTCTTTTTTCCAGGAAAGTGAATTGGGGTAACAGAAGTCACACATTTCACTTACATCAGGCATACATTTGAGAGACTCATATCCTTAGAAGGCTAGAAGTGGTTTGGCTAGACTATTTCAAAAGGCATACTAGTTTAACACAATCTTCTCTAATTGCTTTTAACCTTAAGATCAGGTAAAAGCATTTCTGGTTAAAAAAAAAGAAAAACAACAACAAAAAAAACCCCAACAAAACAGAATCCCAAATATATTGCATCTCTGTGTCTCAAATGTTTAACTGTTTCTGCTATTTAGTACCCAATACTACACAGTGAACACAGAGTCCTCTCTCAGTGTTACTATACTTACACTGCCATCTATCAGCTAAGGTCTGCTTTTTTCATTTATATATAAAATATATTACTTATAATCAACTTTCAGGTGAGTAGTCCCAGAAATTTTTGACATACTCCAATAAACTCTAATACTACCAATAAAGAATAAGTTAATTTTTCCTTTAAGTAGGAAATTTTCTGTTAAGACCAAAAGCAAACAAAGCTTATAACTCAATTCAGTCTAAACAACAGTAAACAATATGCATTTTTGTAATATCACTAAGCTGGAAGAGTTACCTTTTCTAAAAAACAACAAAGAAAAACCACAAAACCAAAACCCCACAAACCTGCTCTAACAAGGAACTGGTGCTCCCCTTACAAACATCTGCTTAATCTATGTAGAATTTGTAAACAAGATGTCAGGCCTTTAAAAGTAAAGGCAAAGATGTTTTCCCTTATTACAGTATTTAAAGGCTATAATTTAAGTGTTTGTGGTTTACTTAATAGCTTGTCATTTATATAATAAAAACAAGTATTTGTACAAAGATGTAGTTTCTTTTTAAAAAAGCAGATCGGTTGAGTGTTTCATACTTTAATATATAAACCAAAACATATGAAAGCTATAAAAACATTAATGTGTGCCATGTATTAAACATGTAGCCTTGTATTTTAATGCTTACATGTGTAGATTAAAAAAAATATCACAATGGAGATTTTACTTTCAATTATCATAAACAGACCAAAATACAGAGTAGAAACACATCATTTCTGAAACTTGACAATTAGCATCACTTACTCTCTCAAACATCACCTGGGCTTCAAGTTGTACACCATAAGCATAAGCTAACATTCTACCAATGGAAGCGTTACAAAATGTGTTAAGAGAAAATACTGCTAGTAAATGAATGTCTTAGTTTGGTTTGGTTTTTTTTTTATTTAGTAATTTATTTTTTTAAAGGACAGTTTTAATTGGATTTATAGGGTTGGGGTTTTTTGCTGTTCTGCTATCAAAGGTCTTCTTTAAAACTGTTCTGTGAACAACAGTCACATTACAACTAAACAAAAAGACAAATAATAACAGACCAGCTGCTTTTTACATTTTAATAATCATAACTCCCCAATGCTGTCCCTTCCTCTGCATAGGGAAATTCTTTTATTTGGCACATTAACGATAAAAAAAGTCCAAAACTGAACCAAAGTTTACAAACCTCCAATTTCAAGTTAGTAGTTTTAAGGAAGAAAGCCAGACATCCATGTCATGGCAAAATTAAAAACAAAAAACCACACACAAAACATAAGGAAAAGGTTTTCCAATGAACATTATCATCAGAGCCTTCTACCTGAAACAAAATACATATATTATTCAAACCATAATCAGATTGCTAGGAATCTTATCTCAAGTCCTATTGTGCTCTTACAGTGTGTAAATCCTCACTAAATGGCAAGGAGGCTTTGATGAACACTTTTCACATTGTATAATTTTTTTTTAATCTCAAGTTTTAATTCAGATACTGTGAGATCTGTAAAGTCCTGTAAACTCTGGCTGCTTTCCAGTAGTCTGTACCAATTGCCCCTTAGGCAGCACTTTGTTTGACTTCAAGTAGTGTTTCACACTGTGGTGTCTCCAAAGTCCTTGTTCCAGCGAATATAAGCTTCCAGGGTCTGAGGGCTCAAACTGCGCTTTATCTTCTTCAAAGACTCAGTGAAATCTGATAGCTTGATATTTCTCATCTAAACAAAAAGTGAAAGACATCAGGATCACAAGTATGTCAGCTTATTCAAGAAGTACTTCAGTATTCAATTTAACAAAGCATATTCTACAAGTGCTTCACCTTGATACAGATGTCACTTTACAGTGAGAACACACTTTCTCTGGAACAACCTCTCCAGGGAGGAGTCAGAGTCCCTCCCCATCACTGGAGGTTTTCAAGATGAGATTGGGTACGATGCTAGACAATCTTATCTAGGCTCCCTTTCCCATGACAGGTTGTACCAGATTATCTTTCAAGTACCCTTCCAACCATGGCTGTTTTATGATTCCGTGATCTGATGCAAGAGTCTTGTAATTTTAGGCTATCAGTATTTACCACTTTTAATAAACTAAAATTTGGTGATTGTAATGTCTGCCGTGTTATTAAGTAACTCAGGAGACTGTGTTATTATTTCCTGTTTCACTAGGTGGTGCAAGCTGGTGCATATGAGGGCCCAAAACTGAGTAAGATGTAAGACACCGAGGTTTTAACATGTTTATGGCAATACCTCTGCGTACCAGGAGAGTAAGGCATTGTAAGGTCCTGCCCTCACCACAGCTGTATTCAGACCATAGTATGCTGTCATCCAAGTAATCCCAATTACCTACACTCTCTGATTCAGTGCATGCCTCTCAGTTGTTTGCTGACAACATGATTATGAACAGATATTCTCCATATAGAGAAATGCCCACACATGACAGGAGATAACTCAAGTGTGTGGAACAAGCAGGAGTATTAACATTACAGCTTGAGAAGATTCCCTATGTTTCTTTGGGACTAGTGTTTATAGGCTATTGGAGGTAAACTTGCATTCACAACTAATTATCACACATGTTCTCATTCTCCTGCAACAAAGCCTTTCAGCTTATCAGAGTCTTAGCCATGATCTAAGGCTAAACACAGAGAGTAACAAGGGAATTAAAGTTTTTCTCCATTTTCCCCCACATAACTGATGTGCAGACATTTAAACAGAAGCTTTGATAGGCGCGACCAACCTCCTACTTTTTTGTTGTTTACAGATGAAATTTGTAGTGATGAACTTCTTTATTTTTTTTTTACTTTGTGATGGTCTGTGTGAATGAGTAAGTATTATATTATCTACACAAGCAAATGTTTCAAAATCCCTCAGACTACTTGCTTTATGTAAGGACAGGGATGACAGGGTGGAAATAAATCAAACAACGTAATACTTCTGGGAATGCTTTGAGGGAGTAACACTGTTGAGAAAATAAAAGCCAGGCCTCTGGCACTGTCTGATTGGTAAAAGATTAAGTTGCAGTTCAGTGCAAAGGAAGAGAGGACAGTCACATGGAACGAAGAACAGCGGGATTTACTACAGGAAAAAGAGGTACTCTTAAGCCTGATAACCAACAAACTACACAAACACCCTCAGACATCTGAGGACAAATTTTCTTCTCAGTCACTATTTGTAAAGAATTTTCTTCCATGAAGTAGTATTCAAAAAGGGTAATACCCCCAAAAAAATTATGCCAGGCATTTTGTGTGATACTACCTGCAAATAAATGGACTGTAAAAGTTTCATGCATTCTATTCAAAGGGGAAAATACAACTGCTAGAACAGCATACCTCACTGGCAGACATGTTCTTCACCTGTTCTGGTTTTAATTCTGTAAAAATAAAGGAAGATCAGTGAGTTTCAAGAGAATACTTTATTGCTTCTGACAACAGAAATGTGTTAAAAGCACTTGCTACTCTGACAAGAGCCCACAACTAAAAATTATACCAGCCAGTCTCAACATAATCTCCTTTAGAGAAAGGTACACAGTGTTTTTACCTCCTTCTTCCCCACTTACCAGCTCCTCAACCAGGCTGCTCCCACACACAATCACAGCAGATATAGTACAAAGTGGTATCACAGTTACTTCCTTCTTCCTGGAGTAAGTGGAACAGCACACAGGCATAACAGAGCTGCCTTCCCCCATATAATTCCTGGTGCCTAAAACTCACCTACCCCTCAAACATGCACAATTTTCAGTAAACACAAATGTGCTGTCAGCCAAGAATACAGAAATGAATTCAGCAGGTCACCTAGGAGTGCTTCCTGCCTCTGCAGTACTGGTGCAGACTAATCATTCCTGTATCCTTCACTGTTTTGCCTTTTTTGGTTTGGTTGCTTTGTTGCGGGGTGTTTTTTCTTGTGGTTGGTTGTTTGTTTTTACTTACTTTCAATGTTGTCATGGTATCGATATATTAAAGCAAACCTTTTGGGTGCAAGAAAAAGAATCCAGGAAGGATTGGCAAGACCATCATTAAAAACATTTCTTAAAATGAATGGAAAGCAGGTGGAAATAGGTTGCACAAAATTTCATGGCCTCTTCTCAAAATACACTTGCATGTGAACTGATGTGTCAGCAAAGTAAAGCCTGCATGCCTAAATGCATACATCATTAATTCAAGCACTAACTACATACATTCAAAGTCTCAGGAGACATGGTGTCTCATGTGAGAGCTATTTAACACAACTCTATTTCCCAGTTATTATGCAGGGTTTGGGAAGATGTGCCTTACAATCTCAACAGCTGAAAGTAAGTGGATAAAAAACCCACTACTTCGCAGCAGCTGTTTTCAAAGAGATATTGCACTGGCAAAATTGCATTGCTGTAGGATTTCTCACTTGATTAAAAATAAACAAACAAACAAAAGAAAAAACCCACACCCACAAAACATGCACAGACCTCTACTCCCCATAAAGCATTCAAGAGAGGTACAACAACTTGTATTTCCAAGATTATCTGTTTAGGCTGATATTACAGGACACTTATGCTGTGGCTGACTCTTGTACCTTTCTGTCAGGTAGGACAATGTAACAGCAAACAGAAGACTAACAAAATCTTCACAACCTTTTCTTCACAAATATCCACAACAATCTCCACTAAATAAAATCATCCCCTTCAGATGTGGCTACTGGACATACAGTAACTAGCTAGTAAAACAGAAAAAGGAGGGCATTGTTAGAGTTTGGGATTATTTTTTTTTTTGAGAAACAGTATTCAGTTTGCATTAAAATTTTTTTTTTGAAGTTGGAAATATGAGATGAAAAACAAATATAGGTAAAACTTTATTTGAATCACAATTGTCATCTGGATCAGGATTCTACATTAAGAATTAAAAAGTTAAAAAAAAAGATATGCCATTCAAACTGTATCTAAGAAAAACCCACAAGTTGCTTCTGTATCAGTATTTCCTTCAAGACTTGAAAGAGATCTGCCCACTCTATAAAACAAGCAATGCAGTCAGGAAACTGCTATTCAAGTAATAATTTAGATACAACAGAACTGATACCAGCCCTGGAAAGATGCCCTAGTTAAAAATCCCACAGATCTATGAAAAACACTCCATCCTGCTTTCCTCTTAAGACACAAAAATTCTCCGTTTCACATGGTGAGCTACTGAAGGGTTGGTTTTATGTCTGGTAAATCTTTTAAAGGTGCTATTACGAGAAACAGACCAAAAATCTATTACGTTTAATTTCAGAGTTTGAAGTGTTATAAAGATGTAAGAAAACCTAAGATCTAATATCAAGGGCACTTGGGTTTTTTCAAAACCTAAATAAAAAGCCATGCAGCTTACCTCGAATAGGGCCCAGGGCTGCATCCTTTGCTAATGCGGTTAAATCACTTCCAGAATATCCATCTGTCATTCTTTGTCAAAGGAAAAAGTGGGAAAAATAAGGAAGGAAAAAAAAAAACACAACAAAAAAACCCTGCTTCAAATAATCTAATTCTAATTGCAGATTATAAAACTGCTAATTAATCAGAAGTACTATTTTGATGTTGTTTTACAAGTTTAATAAATCACAAGTGCACTCAACATAAGTGATCTGCATTCAAGTCTTTTCCAGATAAAATTTAAGTACAAATATTCAAGTCCCAAATAACATACTACAAAAAAAAAAGAGACAGCAACCAAGTAGAATTTGTAGATGAAACAATATCAAGCAGATTTACTACTTCTCTTACAAAGAATCCCTATCACTAGTTTAACTGATATAAAACCAAAAACTCATCTGTCATCCACATCTTCCATACCACAAGGGAAAATAAAAATTAATAAACCACAAAACCAGAAAAACTCCAATCAAAACAAAACAAAAAACCCAAGCAAACAAAAAAACACCCACCACCAAACAAAAACCACAATTAAGCCAAGGACCAAATCTCTATAGGACTTTCTCAGAATTAAGACTTAATTTTCAAGTTAACCTATTAAATATTTTGAAGATTAAAGACATCCACTGAACCAGGAAGCCACCAATACATACTGCAAACATAAGGAAAAGTAGTAGTGAGGATTGCCTAATGAATAATTTAAAACATAACAAAACAAAAAATCCACCCAGCTTGTAGAGAAGTAACCAGAGCTCCATAGCTCAGTCTTCTGAAGATAATGAATTGTGTTTATAGAAAAAAATTGCAGAGGAGCAAAGAACACAAAATCATGAAGAAGGTTAAAGATCTATCTCTTAAAAGAATGAAGCAGGTAGGATCCTCAGCCTTTATACTGCAGCTAAACAGTTTAAAAAATAAGCATACTTAAGTTGCATTTGTAGCTTGATGCAGAAATTTGCAGTTAGAATCCAGAACACTGTATTTATTATTCCTCCAGTTAGCTATTACTGCAGCCTAAACATGGCCTGTGCTAGCATCCTTAAAGCACAGAGAGAATTTATTCAGTCGGATTATAACACAAATTTCTGTTACTAAGAGGCTGAAAAATGCTACATCTAAGAATGTACTCGCCTGCTGTGTGCTACAACAGAAACTGAGACTAAACTACATCTACTTGAATAATTTCTGATCTCATACTGTTTTTACTCCTTCCTGACTTAGGTGCTTCACCTGCTTTTTTAGTCTAGCTTCCTTCATGCCCATTGAATTTATTTCTGAGGTTTACAAACAGCAGTGCTGTGTCAATCCTAATGATGAAAAACATAAAACAACTTCCTAACAGGAAGGGCATTTAAACCCACATTTTCCCAATCAAATATGAAATTTAAAAGAATCTAAAATAATCCATTGCTTGCTCTGCTATGTTGGTAATACCTTCAACAAACTTTGCAATAGACAAGCACAGAAAAATTGCTTTAGATTTGAAATGCATGCCAAATGCAAAACTGGTACTGCTCTTCTGCATCAGGGAGCTGGATTGCCTGGGGGATGGGTGGAGAGAAGCATCACCCCCCTCCCTCTGCCTCAGAAAGAAAAGCACTGATGAGCATATTTCAACAACAGAAACCCAGCCAGGTGGTGTAGGGAAAAACAGCACATATATAAGCACACATATAAAAAATACAGCCTGACGGAGACAGTCTTCTCAAAATGCACACAGTTCATTCTCAGCAAGCGGTGTCACTATCTGCTGATTTACATTAGTTACATTTGGAATGAATAAAGCAATCTGAATGAATGCAGTAGATGAGTATATTTATTTAATATAGTAACAAAACACTTACCTAGCTAGTTGTGCCAACTCTTTTTGTGTCAATGGACTGCCTTGCTTGCTGAGAAGAGTTTTTAGCAAAATCAATCTCGTCTGAAAAGAGGATACATTTATCAGATGTAAAATGCCTTGTCATGGTATACTTAAAATACTGTTGCAAGAACAAACTGACGTGTTTGTCAGGTTAGCTGTTGTGCTTCACTAGTTTAAGCTTGCCTATAGTGCTGTCGCGATAGGACTATTGTCTGATCTCTTTCAAGGGAAGAGAGAGAATTGATAATGTGCTGGTCTTGCCTGGGATAGAGTTTATCTTCTTCATAGTAGCTAGTATGGGGCTATGCAATCAAAGGTCAAATTGCTTCAAAAATATACATAGAATCCTCATCAAAAGCCTTAATCTGCTGCTGAGATTAAAAACATTACTTAAGCAAGCTACTTTCATCTTTTCCAATAAACTCTCTTCTCCAGCCAAACATGCTCCTGCAAGCCCTACTTCAGATTTGCTTGTGACTGCCAGTAGGAAAACAACACCTCACCAGCCAAGAAATACCAAGCAGCTACTACCAGATTTGCTACTAGCACATGCAAATGTAAAAAAAAAAAAAATTAAAAGGGGAAAAAATTAAGACAGTCACCAGAATTAAAGCACAGTGTGTATGGCCAAGCTGTGACAAAAGTTAGTTCACAGAACTGTAATCATCCACTAGGGCAAATTAAGAATAGCCTATGAAGTGTTTTGTACTCTTATTTTAAACTAAAATTTAACTTAGAATTAATAGAATGCATGGAAAACAAAACTTACTTCCTCATTTGGTAAAGACACGTATACCCGTTTAGTGAATCGTCTAGGAAAAAAACAACACACAAAACACCATACAGATGCGCTTTTAGAACTTTTAGCACATACAAATCTAATGTTCAGTTTCATAAATGTCAAAATTTCACTTATATCATCGAATTCTAGGAAGCAGAACTACCAATACAGAAAAAAAGCAACCAAACAAAAACTAACCACAAAGCAAAGAATATATGGCACCACTGGTGTCACCTTAGTCTTATTTGAAGAGACTCCTTCTAGAAAGCAAACACTCTAAAGGTAGAAATACCACTGACTACCAACAATAAAAATGAACCATCTCTTCACTGTACACAAAAAGTCTTTGGAATCATATAAAATGTGTTTGATTTGTTCAGACAATACTGACACATCTATTTTCCTCAGCAAAAAATGAGAAGAAAGTAGAAGAACTTGTAGAAAAAAAGTCCTAAAGGAAATCTACAGAAAAATCTGTAGTTGGCTAAGACATCAGAAGTCAAATATTCCCAGAAAAGAAATACTAGGTATCCCTGGTCACCTTTCTTCCTTCATCCTGCCATTAAGATCCAAATAATGAAAAAGCAATATATAAGATGCAAGAGGCCTATAAAATGCTGACTTGGTCTCAACATGTACTGCTGTTTTAGACAACTCCAAGGACATCACACTTGCATAAATGTATTCCAAAAGAGAAGAGAGAAGCAGCTCTGAGAAATTAAAAAATTCAACCCTGACAAACAGCTTTTTTTACTTATTCCAAAACTTAAAACAACCAAGACACTACGTAGCAAAACCTCCTCTTCCCAATGAGGATCTTACTATTATATTCCAACAAAGACAAACACATTTTGATACCTGAGAACAGCATCATCAAGCTCCTGTGGCCTGTTGGTTGCTCCCATCACAAGTATTCTGTCCTCTCCTGAAGATTGCACCTATGTAACACAGGAAGGCACAACAGCTTTCCATTTACAGCAAGTAGTAATAGACAAGGAGAGTTATAGACTTGCTGTATATTCAGCACACTAATGGGATCTTACTGCATATGCGGTTTTTTTTCCCCCTTGAAGTTATCTTTAAAACATTTTTTAGATAAATGTAGCAACAGATGAGGAAAAAGTAAAAATGTGGAAAAAAAAAAAGGAAATGTAAACACAGGACATTAAGCCCAAGTTATGAAGTTATGTTCCTTGCAAATGGTCTTGCAAGAGCATAAATGTTGCTGTGGAATTGCACATTACAATGCTGGAGAAAACTGAGACTATAAAAAGCACTCAGAAGTTTAGTCATCCAGACATAATTAGGTTTAAAAGCTAGAGGCTTTCTGCTGTTGTGGGTGTTAACACCAAACATTGTTTTGAAGTATAAAGAGAAAGACATAACCAAACTTTAGACTAAGGTACAGTGAGAATCACTAAATCAGATCATAGATTCATCTAATATGGGTCTTGCAAGAAACTAGTAATCGAAATGAGAAGCTATTCAATTTTACACAGACAGTAGTTTTTCCCCCAGTTCACTCAATTACAAGACTTTGATTTTATACCCAAGAATACGAAGACTTATAGCTTCCAGATTTCAGAGAAAACATTTGGGTATCAGGGATTAATATTGCATGATACAGTTACACTGTAAGCCAAAGTTTGCTAACTTACTAATTATGTTTAATTTTCCCCTTTTTAATTTAAGGGAAAACTCTGTGTGTGATAATTTCTGCGTATCATCACATTCATCTCACTGGAGAAGTTTTTCCTGATCTCAATGTCCCTCTAGTTATCTTCTCCTGTACCTCACTGCTGTTGCTTCACCACTGTAGCAATATTTCTCTGTGCTCGTGGTATATAAGCTAAAATTGTTCAATACAAAAAACAGTGCAGTGTGACTGAAAAAATATTCTAATATTCATTTGTTGTTGTTTGTCCCCCCAACTGCAAAACCAAGTTCCGTCTGAAGTCTCCACCCTCAGTCTCACCTTACTCCTTGATCATACACGCTTTTTTGACATATACCCTTTAAAAACCAAAAAGACACTACTTAAACCATTTAATCTTCTTTGCTTCATTCTGGCAAAATAAATGTGCTTCACCAAAACATGCAATTGCAAACAAGGATTCAACTCTGCCTAACCCTCAAGTGTCCCTCTTGCCTGTTACAAGATTTGTCCTCACAGCTCCTTTATTTTTTTGTCATTTGTTGTCTGTTCTCAGTTCATAATCTTCCAACACATTTCAGCTTTTCTCCAGATTACTACCTTTCAACCTAGACTGAATTTTCCAGAATACTACAATAAGCAAGTGAAAAATTAACAGCAACAGAAAAAAATCTGTTTGCCAACCAAGACTGAGGGAAGGAGAGGAACAGAATTAAGCCCCAGTAGCCAAATTCTTTATGCTTCATCTGTAGCTTGTACTGGCACCCACCACATTAGCCAATTCAGCTAAATCAAACAATACCTAAGACTAAATACTTACACCATCAAATTCTATTAAAAACTCTGTTTTTAGACGCCTACTAGCATCATGTTCACCTTCTCGTCTTTCACACAAAAGGCTATCAACTTCATCTAAAAAAATAAAGAAATACATCTTGATTAAGCATACAACATTATAGTCTTATTTGTTTAAGTACTTTTGCAAATATAAGGTTCCAACAAGAGAGATCAAACCTTTATTCCTTAGGAGACAGAACTTGGTATAATTTAAAAGCTTGTATAATGTGCTGTCCTCTGAATGTGTAACACCAGCCACAGACAAGAGATAAAAATCTTGCTGATAATGAACTGCAACTCAGGACAAGCAAAATCCATTTTCATGTTTGAAGTTTAATACATAAAGGTTAATAGTGCACTTGTGGGTTTGAGGGTATTTCTTCCCACTATTGACACCAATTAAATAAGGTAACGGTGATCTACTGATTAACGGGATTAACGGGAACTACTGATTAGCCAGCAGGTCATATCTGAGACACTTTCCTTGCACTGCAGAATTACCCAAAGAAGTTTACCAAATGATTCAAATTTATTAAGTCATAATAGCTAAGAAAATACACAGAAGTTGGCAACATTTAAGGTCTTACCAATAAAAATTATAGAAGGTTGAAGTTCTCTGGCTACTGCAAACAGAGCACGCACCAATTTCTCTCCTTCACCCACCTAAAACAACAGCAAAGGTTTTTTTGGAAGAGGTTTAGAATGCGTTTATTACAAGAGAGCTAACATAAGGACCTAGAGAAAATCTTGCTGAAAGCCAGCTACTCTCAGTCCATTTATACACACTCAAGATTATCACTAAATATTACATAGGACAGTATTGTTTACATCTTAAAATAAACATTTCAACTTCACTTATGATCACAATTGAGTTGTCAAGAAATATTGGTGCCTAAATTATCAGAATGAAAAGGAGATGGGACCCATTTTATTTATTCTTTAAAAAAGAAAATGCCCACAACCACTCATCTATGACAGCCAGGGACATCCTGAACCACAAAAGTCTTTGACATTCAGTTATCACAAGCACAAATCTATTTTTTTGTTTACTTCATAAGTCACTTTCTTTAAAACTTTATGTTCAATATAAGCTAACAGTTCACCAAGGACTCATCAGAAGTCTGTGCCCTTCTTAAGCCCCAATCACAGCATGTATGTTTTCAGATCAATATAATTTACAGCTGTTACTTACGTATTTTGAAGTTAGGCTCGCTGCGCTTATATTAAAGAAGGTAGCATTTGATTCTGCAGCAACTGCTTTGGCCTAGGAGAGAAACAAAACAGAAGTACCACCTTTAAAAACATCCATTGAAGATACCTCCTTTGCTTCTGTAGCTAGCATTCACGTCCTGATCGATGATACTGAAAATCCCTATTGCTTCAAAGGGAACACTTGTAGATGCTACAGACAACTACTGTACAGGCCATTTACAAATAGGAACAGGTAGGTGGCTGAACCACTATAGAAAATTCCACACTCCCTTAAGACGTCCCTAATCACATCATCTTTGTGGCCAACTACAACTCACTGACAAATACCTGTCTCTAGCTCCTTTCAAAATATCCTGAGGAGGCATCTAAAACAGCTGTAACTCACTTAGGGTGGTAATTTCAGCTAGCATTTGGATCAAATCACATTAAAAATTATCTGGTTTTTTTTTTTTCCTCCATACTCTTATCTATACAAAAACTGTTTTCAGAGGAAAGCTAGGAAGAAGAATCCGTTCAGCCAGAACACTCACACAGAGAACCCCTTCTTTAACTGTTTCACCGTATTCAAGAAGTAATGATTCTCTGAATATACAGCTTAATTTTAGTGATTAGCAATTACATTCCAGTATGTAAAACATAACAGATAAAGCAAAGTGAGCTGCTCAGCATTCGCACTCCTATGCTTCAGAGCTGATCCAGCTTCAGTAACAGCAAAGGGAGCATGCAGCTGCAGCCACACCATGTGATGTGGGACCATGTGCTCCGCTCAGCTGCATCAAGGCACACGATGCTCCCTGGCTGATGCACAGCCATTTCACTCCAGTTCTCTGAACCCAGAACATAAGGCTGAGAAAACAAGCAGCAGTCAGACAATTCCACAGCATTTGTCCTCTTTGCACAGCAGTGTGGAAGTAACACAACCCCCCTTCTTGCTACTGTGCTCCTTCCTCATTTCCAAATTGCACTTCTAGTGTGCTTTAGTGGAGACAAGACCATTTGTTAATTACTGACGTACACAATCAACTGTGCTACTACTTCTCTCTCTGAAAATGAAACCTGGTGTTCCCAGTTTACATTTTGAAATATTACTTGTGAATTTAAAACAATCATCAATCAACTCCCTTCCCTGTAAAATCCACAGTTAAAAACAATTTTTCATTTTTGTATTAAATTGACACCATTAACCCACGCCCAGGAAGAATATCCACTTCATTACGACAACACCCAAACTGAAAGCCACACCTCATGGTTACATTTTAAGCCCATCAACTCATGCATGAAGTAATTTTCTCACCAACATTGTCTTCCCATTTCCTGGTGGGCCAAACAGCAATAAACCACGTGCTGGAGTTCTAAGCCCTGTAAATAACTGAAAAGTACATCATCATAAATTACCTTCAAAGACTTAAAAGAAAATGTTGATTTACCTTTGTAAGAAAACAGTTTAAGATTGAGGAAAGGCTCACTGGCTAGCAGTGGTACCAAGAGCAGCAGCACTGCAACAGGACAGGTTTTTAGAGACCTGTGTTCTATTACTGACTAGACCTAATGCATGTCACTATTGCTTCCCCCCCAACAGCCCAATTACCTCGTGATCATTTTGTGCATAGGCAATGTGAAAAGGAATAGAAGAGGCAGTAACACCTTCCACAATTAGACAAGCCTGACAAGTTTAAAATGCCAACTGCATTTAAAAAGGGGGGAATGCAGGTGTGTACTAAGGGGCTTTAAAGCAACGCTCCTACTAACTCCAGAAGGAGGAATCCCTTCATCTTCCCCTTCTTTTTATTAAATGAAACTTGAGAAGACAGGCTTTGACTGAAACTATTTAGAAGTATTACTTGACAACCACCTACTTTCTTTAAATGCTACTGATAATGTTCTTCCTCTCACTTTGCATCGATTTCTTTCCTACACTATAAAAATCACCAACCAAAAGGAATAGCAGGGAGTGTCTATGCATACACACCATGCCTAAACACCACTGTCAGGGGGCACTCCTTTCCACAATACTCACAATAACAAATGGCTCCAGTATCAGTGTAGTGTTTCCAAGATGACCAACCAACATGCATTTTCTCTATTATATCACCATCATTCATGCCATTTTGCTTGTGCTTGACTTTGTTCTATCACTGAAAATAGTTATCAAGCACAATCCTATTCACTAATACATATCACCTATAGTTACAAATGTATTGCAGCGTTTTATCTTGTTCAACTATAGACAAACATATTCCTCAACTACTCCTGCTTTCTGTGCTGCCAACCACCACATGCATCCCCTATCTAATTCCTTTTGTTTGGAATCACTCTGTGGGACTTCCCTCATTTTAAAGATAGTCCAGACCAAATCTACAACTCTCCCTCAACTTGATCATCACCTACATAGTTCAGCTGCAATTGCCATTTATCACTTAGACACACTAAACCTTTAAAGATTTCATTAACATACTAATCATACTAAACATGGTCTGAACTAACTGCTGTTTTATTAGCATCTTACTGCTGAAATTCTGGCAGTCATGACTAGCCAGTGTTTTCTGTATAGTCACCTCCGCTACAAAAATACCACTGATTGGCTTTTTTAAATATGAATTTGATTTTAAAACTTCATTAGGGTTAAAACTGAAGTAGTATTTAATTGACTAAATACTACCTTAGAGTTGCCACGATTTACAAGGAATAAAACCAACCTCTTCTTAAAGAAAAACATTTAAAAATTGGCAGGATTCTGTTACATCTCAACCTACACCAAGGTCAGGCCTATTGCTAGCTACAACCCTATTGAAAATACCAACTGGTTTTGGAAAAAAAAGTCACAACTATTCCAAGCCTCACATCTCCAAGTCCTTTCCACACAGCATATTGTATTAGGGTTACTGAACAACAAATGTGACATACTAGAGCACTGTAACAACAGGGGTGGTACAGTGACATGTTGCTTCTGCATAAGAATACGAACGCATGCATGTCTGATGTCAAAGCTTTGCTTTCCTCGGGGCTACTATTCTTATGATGCTGTGCCAGATTTAGGGTTTCTTCCCTGTGATGCTCCAAAACCATAAACTTCCTTAAAGGAAAGAGGAAGACCACTGAACAACTCCATTCACCCATCAGTGTAACAAGAGACCCACAAGTCAATGACAAGTTTCACTCCTCCAATTACAGGATTTGTCCTTTACAAGTCTATATAGGGTTGGACACACAGCTACAGCTATCTGGAACAGTGAGCCTCACAAATTTTCAGGATTTTGTTTGGGTTTTTTGGGGTTTTGTTTATTTGGTTGGGTTTTGGGGGGGGTCTGTGGTCTGCTTCTTTTTGTGGGCTTTTTTTTTATGCTATTACCTCCCTCACTTTCTCTAATACTGACTAGCAGTTAAAATTCTAACACATATTCTTCATTCTCCTTTTCCAAGATGGCTATCGCCACAAAGCTTTTGACAGCAATCATAACCAGTAAAGACAGGATTCAAGAATCACTTCATGGGTGAAGCACAATCACTTTTTTTGATTCTATGACACCGTGGTAACAAAACCCAGCTGCTTACCTCGGGTCTAAGAGAAGGAAGGATAACAATTTCTTGCAAAGCCTGTTTAGCCAGTTCCTGCCCTGCGATATCATCAAATTTGACAGCTGGTCCACTAACAAAGAAATGGAATACTAATTAGTCTAACAATGAGATACTCTTTTTCAGCTGCAGCTGACTAATTTAATGCATTTGACTATTTATACAGAATCCTTTTGAGGAAACCTACAACTTTTATTGCAAAGCATTTGAAAATAAGAGTTTCTGATTTATATTTTCATCCTTTTGCTAGAGTAGCAACAACAAAGAAAAAACATAACCCAAAATAACCCTCAAAAACCCAAAATTACTAATTTTCATTCCAAGTGGACTAAGACTTTACTGAAAAGAAAAAAAAAATATATTTTTCTACATTGAAATGCCTACTCTTCTTCAGACTTACCTATCAACAATTTCATTTAGGATAAGATTAGCAAGATTACTGTCCACGTTTCTAAATCTCTTCAACTCTTTCTTTTTTCTAGGAGCAGTGGTAGGAGTAGAAGGCTTATTTGTTCTGCTATTTTTAGGAGCAGCCTGGAGAGGAAGGAGGGGAAAAAAACCCAATTACACACACACACACATACAACATGATACTTTTAAAGCATACTGTTAACAAAATTACTTTTACATTTTACACACTCCAGCAAAACTTAGTATGTTAACACATACTAGATATTCTGATGCTGTATTTTGCGATCATACTATCTTATTCAGCCACAGGCTGAACATCTTAAGCTCCAGTAAAGGTAATTTATTGTATTTAACTACAGTATTTCCCCCCCCAGTATACTCTAGAAATAGAGCATCACAAACTATTTCAGATTCTCAATGCCTTTAATTAAAAATTTCTGCTGTTCTCATAGTATCTTAACAGGCCACTTAAAAGCCTTCATATTACAGCAGCAGTAACACATCACATTTATATTCTACCCAATCTGCTCTTTATTCTACTGTACTGTAAAAGTAGCAGGGTTTAGTACTTTGTTTTTTCTTTGTTTTTTTCTTTTTTTTTCCTTTTTTTTGGTTATTTGTTATTTTTGTTGGTTTTGTTTGTTCCCCCCCAACTTTTTCCTACTATAATACTACAATAAAGGCATAAATCCAATGTTTGTTCAGGAATTTACACTGGCTTTCTGTATACTACATTTATCTTTATTGTACCTTATGAGTTGAAGCTGCAGGATTAGGTGCTGGTCTAGACACAGAAGTTGGTATCCCACTGCAGCTAGGTGTTCTGTGGTGACCTGAAAGGCCTGTGGATCCAGTTTTTGCAACAGTTTTTGAACGAGGAAGGGAATTACTCGTGTGTGTTAAGGGATCCTTCTTTTTTGGAACCGCTCCGCTTTCTATAAAGAAAACCAATGCCATGAGAACATTTTCAGCAGTCATATTCATCAATTCTACCTTGAAGATAGCATTGTTGACACATATAATTCAGTATTATAGAAGAATAATACAAGTTTTTAAAGAAGTTTAGTACTTTTAAGGGGATATTAACTGTAGTTTTTCTCCTAAAGTTCTAAGTTTTGAATTTTTAGAAGCAGTCAAAACCAACACTAATTGGCCATCTTAGAAAGGCTAGAGATGGCCAGGTAACAAGGCAAGAACACAACTTACTCCTTAAGACAGAACATTAGCCAGAAGATTTTCCTTCCCAAGAACTCCTAAAAATAATCATTACAGTATTCTCCAAATTTCAAGCCATTAGATTCAGAGCATTCATTCCGTAAGTGATCTTAGCAGTCTAGTTACTTTGGATAGTAGCTAACACTATCTAGCACCTTCCACACAGAAGCTTCACCAAGGCACTTGAATTAAAGAAAATTGAAATAGTTATTGCTGCAAGCAATTACTAGGATCTTTTTCTTACAACTTTGTTTCACTTCAGGAATCTTAAAGTGTTCTGAACAGACAGCTCTAAAGCAGCTTATCTTCCTACATTTGATATTAAATTTTAAAATATTATACCACTGAATACAAACACCACCACACATTCAGTTCACACTTACTCTAATTCAACTCCATGCTGGAGCGGGAAGCTCTCAAATTCGGTGACAAAATCTAACATATTGGCCACCAGTAATTAAACAACAAAAGTCCATTTTGGTCCAGAGTAAGCGAAATGGCACTTGAGTTCTACATTCTCCACATGGGACACATGACAAAATAAGCTTCCTTGGCACAAAAACAGCAAATGTAAAACATGAAAGCAGAGACTAAGAGGTATGAATATGCTATAGCGAGAATGCAGTTTGGTCAGGCTGGTTAATGATTAGAGCACAGCCTCAGATCAGTGTTTTTTGTGGTGAAAATACAGTACTCACAGCTGTCTAGCACAGTACTGTGATGCAAACTGTAAATACTATCTTCTTCTGTATCCTTTTGAAAGGATTAAGAAGCCTTTTGATTTGAGAAATATAGCACCAGAGGTATGGAAGCTCAAGATGGATTTCATCTACAGGTTTCTTCACTAAGATTCTATAAATCTGCAGCTCAGTTTAACTTGTCAGTCTCAAGCAATGGGCCAAAAAACTCTGATTTTTAAGGAAGTTAATGATTCTACAAATAATTTATTTATAATATTGCACTTCAGAAAAAAAAGGTAAGTAGAAAACCTCCTAATTGGGAATGTTGTGTTGAAAAATTAAAGAATATTTTAGTGAAACAGTATCATGGAAGGATTAATTAATTCCTACCATGTCCTCAGGCTCTTTAAACACAGAAGTCTTGCATACTACCAGGAGCAAGTACCTTTACACAGCCTGCAGTTATCTATGTGTTAAACTACTTGGCTAACAAGGATCTAAAGCCTTTCTTCAGTGAAAAATCTACCCCGCTTAAGAGTTACAGAAATTCTGCAGAGATTATCATAAACAATTCAGGTGTATCAATATTCACAAAACAAATTAATCTGAAGAATATGATAAACTACAATTACATGTAAGATATTTCTTAAACAAACTACAAAAAAAAAAAAAAACACAAACAACACACACAAAAAAAAACAAACCACCCCAAACCAACAAACAAAACCAAATCAAAACAAATCCAAAACTGGCTGCTGACTACATCTCTGGCAGCTCCAGAGCTAAGTTTACTTTGTCACTCCTGCACAGCAATTTCCAAGTCAAAAACTCTTCAAAGAATATCAGGCATTCGTAGTAACTTCCAAGTTCAAAAGAGCAGTCTATGTATCTATTAAAAACTAGCTACTCAACACTTTGGTCCAATTTAATCAAAAGGTGGCACTCTGGTGTTTTTGTTGTTTGGGGGGGGGGGTTGTTTGTTTTTGGTTTAGCTTTTTTCCCCTTCAGCCTCCTTTGCACAGCTGGCTTAAAGTCAACATAGGAAAGCTTCAAATCAATTAAGCAGCTTTCTTCCATCTCCTTCACCCTAACACATTGCTCGACTGCCACACTATCCCAGGACTTTCCCCACCTGTTGAGAACAATACACATACTCATTGCAATTTTGAGTATTTTAACACCACACAGGTAAGGAGTATTTCAGGAAGCTGTAAATACAGGTGGGGCTGTGTAGAAAGAAAGGTTTAAACACAAATTATGACTTACTCTAGCTGTGCACTTCCAGGACTCAAGACCACTAAGTTTACATATGTTCTGTGGTTAGTCCTGAGGGGTAGCATAGAAAGAAGCACTGATGAGCTACTCTTGAACATAGCTGTTCAGTGTCAACTCCAGAGGGAAACTTCATTATATATACAAATTTTCATTGAAGAAGCAAATAATACTGTCATCATACTTTTCAGAATTAGAATTGATCTAAAGTTTACCTGTTTATAAAGGGTGAAGTGTTTAAGAGGACCTGCATCCCAGACTGATAGCCCCTATTATTATATAAAATATGTTTTGCTGTAACAAATGCAAAACTGCCAAAACACTTTTTTTTTTAATCCATTTGGATTTGTCATCTGCTGAAAGATGGAAAACATGTTGTAAGTGTCCTTCAAACCTTGGCAATATCTCCAGAAGCCTTTTGCCAAATGTTTCACCACTCCATGTAATGCAGTAAGGAAGTGCCTAAAATAAGTTCCGATCACAAAAACAGGCCATGGTATATTTTTCAAGTGTATTTGAAACATTTAACAATTCAATTGTCTACTTCATCTATACTTATAAGATAGTAACAGGGCCTTGACCATTTTGATTTTACTCTCTAATTCTTGACTGGACAGAAAAATTTACTTCAAAAGCTCCAAGCCAATACCACAGCTTACTTATTTAATAAGGCTAACAGTATGCTTCGTATTTCTAAAAGGAAGGACAGTTATATTTTCTTTTGTGAATCTAAAACAGTTTAAGGCACATCTCAGTAAACAAATTTCTGTTATAACTTCTTAAGCATAAAAAAAACCCAACAACTCAGTTGAAATTAGAACTAGCAGCAGCTCCACAATTGCAGAACAGTTTCCAGCTTTTAGTTGTGAAACTTTAAAAATCATCAGGGAATACTCCTCAGAAACTCTTTACATGTGCCCATTGATAACTAATAGTGAAGTGACTAAGGTAAGTTTTACACACTGTCTGTGGAACCCAAGTCAGAAAAATTGACCAGGCTAGAACTGTCTCTAACTTTGTGTATGAAGTTTCATTTACCAAAAATTAATAAATAAACATCTTTTAACTGCTTACTTATCTATACATTTTACGCAAACACTACATGGTAAAATACAAGCAGCAATTGCAAGATCTATAGCTATTCAGGATCAGCATTCACAATTTCTCCCAAAATAAATTTATTAGAAGATTATATTCAGATATTTAAAAACTGGTACCTTCCAGTAATAAAAACTACCTAACACAAGACTTGAACTCACCTGTTGACCTGTTCCACGTTTCACTTGTAGCACAGCTACACAGATCAGAGACAGCTGTTGTTCTGCACTGACAGAGCCCTACCAAAGATCTGGTGTTGCCAAATTATGGTGCAAAAGCAATCTTACTGCTCCTAGTTCTCCTACTTAGGAAACTCCTTAAAAACCTTCAGTATTAAGAGCAGAAATTTTGCAACTTGAGAAACATTGCCAATAAAGACATGGCAGCAAATCCTTCCAAGTGAAGACTGAGATAAAATACTATCTACTTGCCCAGTGCTAATGTTGTGGTAAGAAGAGAAATTTAATGATTCCTCTGATCGCATATCATGCTGCGATTTACACATTAAATGTAAAATGGTACACTGGAATTACTGCAATATTACCAGTATCGTATGTTACGAGTAAATAAGTTCATAAAACTTATAAACACTGCCTTTGACAAGACTGGCATCATCTTACCAAGTTATTTAAAAAAAAAAAACAAAAACAAACAAACCAAAACCAAAATATAACAACCCACAATGTAAAAGGAAAACATGCATGTTTTGAGGAAAAATAAATACTGCCAAACTGTTTTACATCTAAGTTAAGACTCCTATGAGAACAAGAGTGATGGATATTAAACAAATAAACATTTCCAAATAAAATTTTGGGTCAAGGTTACTTGTTATTACTCTTAAGACAAGCTACTGTGTAGCCTTCTGCAACTGAAGGGCAAGAAATAATGCTGTAATGAGGTCTTACAAAACCTCATTATAAAACTATCAGATAAATTCTCAACAAAAATCTCCAGCTATCCAGGTTATTTAGGAAACTATAAATGAGGAAGATGGGAATAGGCTAAAAATCAAGCAAATGTGTCTTGGAAGAATCTCAAACCAGTAACATTTTGGAAATACAGAAAATGTGCAGTACAGCTGTGAGAACATAATATCATACAAAATAAAGATGCAAAAACATCTTTAAAGACTTTGGCCTTCAAAGGCAAATGAAAGAAAGCATAGCACTTTTTGGCCGAAGAACAGGCAAAAAGGCACTTTCTTGATGTTAAAACTATGAATGACCATGTTTTACAATGCATAAAATCCTGGACTTTTAAAAAGCCCATCCTGAGTAGGCAACAAGGCAGGTAATACTTTATGTAGATAGAAAAATTAAACTTATGGCAGGGCCATAAGTTTACTTATACTACCACCATTCTACTTATAGCTCAGTACCTCTGCAGCATCTCTACTTTCTCAGTATCATCAGTCCTCTCATTTGAAGTAGCCTACAAGCTGATTTTGTGCAGTTTTCAATAATTTTTCACCTATTTTATCTTTTTAAATGATTGCTGCTGTTCATCTTAGAATACCATTTTTATTGCATCTTATATGAAGGAAATACTTTTAAGAAAAAAGTGCAGCACTAACAAGCTATAAACAAGTCTCTCTATCCCCACACCCCAAAAAAAGAAAGAGACAGAAGGTGAGAGTGAGCATGAGAGCATAGGCTCCAGACAGTTAAGAAATTCATTCAACTGTTAAGACACTGACTTTCCAGGTAGTATCAGGGACTCCAGGGCCGCAGGAAAAGTTCAGTGCTTTGTGTAAACCTGTAGATTCAGATCTCGTGGAAGTTAAAGTTTACCTTTGGCAATGTAAATGCAAATGTAAAGTGAACAAGTCTCTTGAAACCTTGTTCAAAGTAATCAGTAGATGCCCATTACCTAACTCTTTTTTGTGACCTGCTCTTTAGTCCTTCTGCCTCTTCTCAGATCCTGCTGAGGCTGGTCAATGAGAGCTTCTCCATTAGGCCACATTCTTAGAAAGTCAGAAGACACCTTCTTAGAAAAAAACATCCCCAGAAGACCAAGGCCCTTTAAAGTTGTCTCACTACCCTTTCCTCCACAATTTTGCAGAAGTGGTTCAGTCATCCATCTTCTGTAAGTCACTAGTATGACTCCAAATGAATAAACTGACTATAACCAATTTCTGTAAACTTACCAACAACAACCACCTCCTGCTAGAGGATTTTCTGTCAGTAAAAACATCTGCTAAAGAACTGGCAAAACAAATGTATTTTTCATTTCCAGTAGATGCCAATGGATATTCTATGCTTTGTTACTAAAACTGAAGAGAAAGTTCAGTCTAACCTCCTCCTGCTGCATCCAATTCTGAGATACATTGAGAAAAAGATACAAAAATATATATGAGAAAAAAAAGTTGAAAGAAAAAGCTGTTCACATCAAATCAGATGGAGCATATCACCAACTTTTTGGGTATATTTATATATTTTTTTCATTCATTTGCTACCCAACCAGAAAGAAGGATAGTAGTTGTATTGGACCATTTAAGGTAAAGAGTTTTCAAGCTCAATCTACATAGGAACTGTCATAGTTAGAGGGGCCGGGACCAGTTTATCGTTATGTGGTTAGAAGCAAAACTGTGTATTCTATACTCTCT
>JANHFX010005831.1:0-12215 GCA_027560015.1 Chloroceryle amazona | reverse complement strand
ACCATTGAATTTTCTCTTGTTTTGTATTTCTGACTTGAGTCCCTCGTTGTTTTGCTTTTCAAACCATTACAGGAACTTACACTGAAGAGCCATTTTACCTGGATCTTTTTGACAAATGCAGTTAAAAACACCACCGAGTAATCTAAAGATGTCTGACATGACACAGTTCCTCCACTATAACTTCTCATACATTAGAAAGAATAAAACCAAAGAGTAAGATGACTTCAAAATGGAACACACACAAAAAAAAACCCCACACACCAAAACCCACAACACAAATAACACAGTTTACACTAAGTTTCAAGTTTAGTTACTTTAAGAAATGAATAATGCTCGACTCAGACAAAGCTTTATGAATTCCATTGCTTGTTAGCTTCTCTATTTAACCTCATTACAATCTACTGTACAAATCATCAGTTGTGATCACAGTTGTGACAATAGCTCACTGCTAGCTTAAACATTCCCTAAAGACAATTCACAAACCTCAAAGTAACTCTACACCTTGTGAATGGACAAACAGGTTTACTTCTTATATTTTAGTATTCCTGGTTCAATCTTCTGGGAAAGGATAAAAACAACCTGCTTAGACAGCAAGAAAGAACTGGAGGGGTTTTTTCCACACCTTGTTTTAATCACATATCACTTCCTCAGAGTAAAAAACCCTGAAATTTAAAGCAGCTTAATGCAAATGCACATTCACTCTCACAGTATCATAAAGGAAGAATTACTTGTGTAGGCACAATATATAATCTACATATCCTACACTGCCTTTGGCACTTTATAAAACAGGTTTAATTTAATTCCTTTAAGAATATAACATGAGAAACATTTTCTAAAATGTTGTCTTTGCAAATAGTTTGGGATTCTAGGACAGTCATTGTTAGAACTGAATACTGCAAAATAAAAGTGTTGTCAAAGTCATAGAAAGGATGGAACATATTTTAAATAAAGCCTTTTAAAAACAGAAATATAAAACAATTTTTAAAAAAGCTAATGGGGCCAGAACATAGCTTTTTTTTTTTTTTCCATAATACACCAGAAACTGAGAGACATCCCCTCAATAGGCACTGGTAAAACCAAACCCACCTGACTGGAGATGTCCATTGCGGCATGCCAGGTTAGTACTGTCATTATAGACCTCCATTTGCGGCTTGGAAATTTGCAAAACTGCCTGCAGCTTCTCTACATAGCAGACGAGGGGGGGAAGAGGAGGAAAAAGGACAAAATAAACAAACAAAAAATAAAAATGAACCAAGAAAATTTATGTATGTTGAACACACAAATGTCTATTTTGCCTTTCTTATACTCAATACAGGGTTAAAGATAAAAGTATTTCTATCTACTCTACATCTTTAGCTAATTTGTAAGAGAATTCTGTCAGTATGAGTATGAATGAAAACAACTTTAAAACTTGACATTTATGACCAAGTTAATTACAACAGTCTCTAGTCTAGTGATTGTAGTTACTTCCCAAAAGCAACGGTCAGGATTAATTCATTTACTAAATATTTGTGTTGTAACACCTCAGGGAGGACTTTCAGAAATGGGTTATCTTTTGACCAACTGCAAGGAGTCATCACTTTCCTGCACATTAAGTGTGGGTTTTTTTTGAATAGAAATCTCAGCTGTTCAAGCAAAACACCATATATACATTATGACGTAATCTTTCAAGATCTCTATTTAGAAATATAACTGCCTTGAAATTAAGCCAGTAAAGAACACACCTTGCATGACAGTTTTAAGACTATTAACTTCAGAAAGGATCATAATAGTAAAGATTAATGAGAAAGAAATTAACTAAGAAGTCATGATAAACTAGACAAAGCACAAGTCAAAGAAGTATAAGGCTGCAAATGACACAAGACAAGTCTCAGGACTGTTTGTTCTCTGCAGCTCACCTACCCACTCCTGTTAAAAAGCCTCTCTAGGTATTACTACTGGGGCACCTTACAACCTCTCCCGCCTTTATTTCACACACACATTAACGGACACCTTTTTTATAACAGCAAAACACAGTTTGTAAGGATGCAAGGCACGTGTATTTTCACACTACTTTTTAACACTCTTCCTTTTCTCCCCAACCCTTCTATTTTCCTCCTCTTCCTCAAGAGATAACTGTGCCAAGAAGCTGCAGGAAAAGAAGTGGCCAAGTACAGGAGCAATGTCCTCTGGCAACATGAAAGCCCCTACTGCAAAAGAAGCTGAATTCTCCTGAAAATGGATATACCCAAGATCATAAATGCCTTGACAGGAGTAAGGATTGCCATTCAGAGCTTACAGATTGTATAACCAACAAACATACAACACTTTTTTCCTTCTACTACTTTGTCTATTACAGATCTTTTTCCAGGCTTTCTGCTTCATTTCTTTCTTCTTCTGCCTGCTCCTGATCACTCACTGCTTACCTTCCCTAAAAGGTATCTTCAGACACAATACTTTAAGTGATGGCTTAGTATTAATATCCAGACTGATCGGATGCAGTTTAGAGTGAAAACTCGGTAGCCACAGACAAATATGAAAAGCGATAGTTCAAGATTAGTATGTGCACCCCAGGTTTACTTCATTTTAAATGGAAAGCATTCAAGAGTCAGGTACAGTAGAACAAAAATGTTAGTCACACAAGAACAGCCTACAAACAGCCACAAGCTTTGTAACTTGCAAGAGGTTACCCTAAGAAAACTCCCTCTGAAAAAGTCTAAGAAAAGCCCATTTAGTAGGACTGACCACAAACACAGTGTACTATTTTAGTGGGTGCAACACTACTAAAGGAGACAGAACAATCTACTCCCTGCCCAGCACATGAGATCTGAATGGAAAGTCCACACAAAGCTTCAAAAACAAAATTAGTATTAACAGACCTGCTAAGACATTAGATAACTAGTGAAATTTTGGACAACGTTTCTGAACTTTATAAAAGGAAAGCTTCCTAGTAAGCAACTATAATAAAATCAATTGGGTTGAGTACAAGTTCAGGAAATGCTTTTCACTTCAATGCTACAGCTTGAGGCTGGGCTTTTACCACAATTACCAATGGCTTGACAAGTTCTTCATATTCAGGAACTCCAAAACTGCAACAAAAAAATGCAATCCAGCTGTTGTCCAGTTTTAATTCAGACACTGTCTTTCCATCACCTTATGTATTAACATGTAATTTTAATTTTTCACATAAAATTACATAAATTTAAAAGTATAGAGCCCCCTGAAATAATGAAAATAAATTGAGATATTAAATATTATTCTAGGGGATTACATAGAAGGCCCTTCACTTTCTGCTTAAATGCTTTCTCCCTAAGTCTCCAGATATTAAAAAAAAATAAAAATTACAGAATCTCATTCACTATTTATCCTGATTATAAACCTACCAAATAAACATCACTGCAGCTGTGTCTTATTTAGGCAACACTAGACCTTGAGTTCAAGGTAACTTACTTCTAAGAAAAGAAACACTGCCTGAGGCAAAAATCACCATGACCTCCAAGAAAGTGGAAGAATTCCAAAAGAGGTCCCCCACAGTCTGTATCTCTACATAGGCAGAATTATTACCAAAGAGGATACTGATGAAAGTTATTATGCGCCAGGTGCATTCTTCAACCAAAGCACTGAAGCTACCCATAGCATACAGAAAGGCACTAGTGCTGACAGATTGTCCCCCTACAGAAAGTCTCTCAAAGAGGAGAACACAGATTGGCACAACACATGTATAGCATTAGAATCGTGATGTGCTGATCATTGTGGATGTCTATCTTTACGAACAGCAAGCTGATGAGTTTTATGTATTGATTGTAGAAAACAAATATCCTCCCATGATACTAAATATATCAAATGTAATGATTCTAACATGGGTGATCAGTCATCCAGGAGAGATCAGGGCTTTGAAGACCATCAGAACAAGATTTATCCACTCATCTATGTAACTACACAGCTAACACCCTAAACTGTGGCAAAAACATGAGGGCAGCACTGTAGAGCCCGGAAGTCAATCCCCTGACAGATAGCATAGCTCAATATTGTCACTGGATTGCCAAAACGATCAAGTCACCCTCAGGTATGTTTCAGAGCACCTCAAGTAACTTCAGCTTTCAAGGCTGTGTCATAGTACAGCTTTAAACAGAACAAGATACAGTAATTTACACTCAATATGAAAACAGGGCTCAGAATAGTAAAGCCAACATCTAATGTAAGTAGCTACATCCTCCTGGTTGAACTTGAAAAGGCATCTGTGGTGTGATGATACATGGTGATAAAACATGGGTATGATCAGACATCACACTCCTATCAGTGGTGCCCAACACCCTCATCAGCTGTGTCATGCAACTTAAACTTACACTGATGATCCAACACGTTTCAATCAGATCAAAGAACTGACCACTTTTAAGGGACAATTATAAACCATATGATTTCATTTTCATGCTTATGTATTACCAAGACAACCTGACTTGATGGCATTTCAGTTAGGCAGTCTGCAATCACAAGTCTATAAACTATTTCATCCTGCATGCTATATATTACTGTCTACTTTAAGTCTGTTTTATCCTACCAGCTACTGCAATAAAGGACTTGCCTCTTCTCCCTTCAAAAATTGAGAAATTATACTGGGCTAGAGGAAAACACTCTTTGATCTTAAGCGGTGGATTCATAGCAAAAGTAATTTTATTGAACCTTAAGAGCTTCAGGAGTCTCCGGTTTAGTTTGACTCCAAAAGCATACGGACACCACTTAAAAGCTTCCAAATATTTGTTACTGTACAAGCTAAAAGCTGTTTAGGAATGCACATGCAATTCAACTCTAAATTACTTTAAATTTTGACAAAATTCCTGTAAAATAACATAAAATAATAAAAACATATGCTGTCAATACCTGAAAGTTGGTGAGTATAATAAATATTACTCAAATAGATACATAATGATCAAGTAGGGATTTAAATCTCTTGGAATACCTCTCCAAACATCTTTTTCCTTCCTAAAGGGCACATGACTTCACTTGCTCTTTTCTATCCAAATTTTGCTCTCAGATAGATTGTTAGAGGCAGATCTTTACTGTAAACTGAACAAGAACTTAAGCAGAACAAAGTACTGTACTTCTGATAATTTCAAAGTAAAAATAAAATAATATTTGACATTTATTCATGCAACAAACACTACTGTATCTGTTTACCTTCCAATCTGCACTCTGAGCAAAGAATATAAATAGCAAGGGATCACATATTCTCATAGGAAAGATGAAGATACCAGACTGACTTAAACTTTAGGTTTTTTGCACTTTTTTCCATCAGAGCACAGCAAGTAAGCAAGTTAGCAACATCACAAGTGCTACTAGAATAGCACAAGCAAGGATGAAGCACTACCCACAAAATACAAGCTTTCCTACTTCAAGGTGTAAAAAACAGCAATTTTATTAATGAAATCCTAGTTAGCTGCAATTAGGATATCATCAACAAGCCATACCTTATCAAAGATTGTTAGCAAGTAATGCCTTTCACTCTTTTATTCCCTAGCTTATGTTACATCTAGAAGTCAGCCTTTAACCCTAATGAGTAAGAAAATACCTTTTCTGTATATGCTAATGTTCTACTGACAAACGCCCATAATAAAGCATAGAAGCCTGAAGTCTCTCTCACCCCATGTTCCCTTCCCCCTCCCCCCCCCCCCTTTTTTTGAACCGAGGGCACCAGGAACTCAAGGGTAATGAGAGAGATTAACTTTCTTATGGCTATCACAACTTCTCTGTCAATCACCAGTCAGGACCACATTATCACAAAGAGTAAGAAGATAAAAGAACATGAGTTTTACTGTCTGTTCTATACATTGATAGAAAACTCAAAACAGCACAGTGCAAGATTAAAGCTGCAGATACACACATTAAACTCAAGTGCATTTGTTAATTCTCCCTTCAAGAGCAACTTAAAAATTAATTTTCATTTTACTGCCTGAAGTGAAAGCACTCCCAAAGATCCAGCTTTAGAGGATGCAATACACAAAGGTTGCTGCTTGATGGGGAGGGGGGCATCTTTATCATGTACAGTGAGATGCAATTTCCAATCATGCCTATTTCACTCTGTCCATTAAGAGCTTATATACAGCACTTAATTTAGATAAAGCTAAAACTACACAACACTGTGCTTACCTGCTAACCTTAAAATAGAACACTACATAAAGATTACAAGAATTAGGTTTCACAATCTTATAGTCTACATGATGCTAAAGAATTATTATATAAGCAACAACAGAGTACGAAGTATTTACACTTACAGAAGGCACACTTATAATATACTGCTGATCACAAATGCTAAGATTTACTACAGTTTTAACACAGATATCCTAAACTAATTCCAGCAAGAGTTAGTCAAGACTTCCTCAGTTTATGAGTTAAGCGTGCTATGGTATAAGGACATCTCAGTTACTTTTACACCTATTTCTTAAGGCATAGGGAAGTGGGTCATGAGACTCCAACTTGAAATCCCTCAACAGCGTTGAAAAAAATATTACTTACTCTCACCTAAACCTCAAACTTAAGAGACCCTACGCAGACAATGACTCCTTCACCTTAACAATGCAAGTCATATTTTAGAAGAATGCATTACACAAAGTTGTGCACGACACTTTCATAACAATAACAAACTTTCCAAAGTCAGGAATTGTAACTGGTACCTAAAAGCTGCAAGCGATCCTTGGCCATTGCCAAATTTGTCATCATTTTAGATTGCAGACGTCGAGCCCGTTCACACTGATCACCTTACAAAGAAAAATCAATGTTAAAACACAATTTGGCAATTTACCTTTTTAAAGCGCTAAACCCAGCCTTCTCTCCTCTTCCTCCACCACTACTCCTCTTTTCCTCCCACCATCTACTCCCTCTACTAATGAATACTGTTGCAAAATTAATGAAAAAAACCCCAACAACTAAGGCTTTGTATTTAATCAAGAATTTAAAGTTAGTTGACAGTATCTGCTTTACAATATTGCTTGTAAAGCAGTAGGAACCCAAGCATTGCTTTGCATATTCTCTAACGTTTCATGCTGACCTAATGTACGTTCTTTGTCACTGTATTTTTCTAAACAGAAGTTGAATCAAAAAGATTTTAAAGTAAGCTTGAAAAGTGACTGAGAGGCAAGTACGATTTGAAATAATTCACTTTGGCAAAATTAACAGATTTAAATTCAGTTGACTGTGTCCCTTTACATTTCAAAACACACATAATTACAGACATTAGTATCACCATTTCCTAAAAAGTAACAGCTGTTCAAGTCAAGCCTTTTTTTTTTTAAACTCCTACTTAGATGGGTTATATCAAATGCACTGGTATTGCTGTGTAAGTAACACGTCACCACAAACATTTCTAAATATAGTTGAGGAACAAAACAGCAGTCTGCAAACACAGTTACAGGTTTGGAGCTGGGGAGGCGAGGGGGTAGGTCACTATTATTATATTATTTTGAAGGCAGAAATTCTTAGCAAGTCCACACCTATTTCTCTATGGAAACGTGTACCATGTACAGAGGTGACTCTCCTCCTTTGTTGGAAATGTTCAAGTCTTTTGGCTTAAGTTATTCAGAAACACAGTGCCAGACCATTCCAAACTGAAGTATTTCTTTTTTAGTTACACTGAAGGGAATATAGAATTTTGCCTAAGTGAGAACATGGACTGTCAACTTTGGTAAATCCAACCAAAATTTAATATTGTAGCATTCCCATTATATAAGTAATAAACTGTTTTACTTTAGAATTTTCATGAATTGTTTATGATTTTGGATAATCTGAAAATACTTAAACCAAGATTTGCAAAACTTTAAAGGTAGAACAGAGAAATGGACCAGTGTTCACCCACAGCTAAAACAAGAGTAAGAAACACTCTTAACAAAAATTAATTCATACAGCAGACCGCTCCTGGCACCTACCATATTTAGCAATATTGATTCCTCATTCTGAAGAAGCCATAAAGCAAAATCTTTTTCACAAAACTCAAAACTGGCTTACCTTGACCAATTACTAAGACAGCTATTCCTTTTTCCAGTTCTTCAATTCCTTTCTTATACCATTCAACAGCTTGTTCCTTTTGTCCTGCTTAAAAAGGAAGTGAACCCATTATTTTCTGTAATGAATTAAAAGCTTAGGAATGGTTCCATATAATGCTGTGTAAAACAAGTAACAGGAAGGGAGAGATATTTGAACAAAATCCTGTCATTTCAATAAACACTTAAAGGGACACTGTCAACTTTATCTACTTCATTTTAAATAAGCTCTTCTATTAAAAACAGCCTCAGATCACTTTTGCCTGATTTAGAAATACCTCTCCATCCACATTAAAGAGATCAGTCCCCTAAAACAAACCAACCACCAAAAAAAAGGTGAAAAAGTAGCCTACATGTACTCATTACCAACAGAAATGGTGAAATTAACACTTTTTCTTTCTGGAATATCAAATTGAAAAATAAACACCTCTTAATCTTCCAGTCACAGCCAACATGAAAGAAACACTACCAGCACAGAAACTCCAGCAGAAAAGTAACAAGTCTAAGATAGTACCTAAGTGTGACAACAGACAGTTTTCCTCTGCTTAACTTTTGTACAGAGCAGCTCATTTGTCATGAGGGTACTTTTTTGTTCATCCTGCCATGAAACTGCTGTATTGTAGGTGTATGTCAACTTCCACATGAAGTACAGTATATGTAGAATTACAGTACGTCTCTGTTCTAAATGGCTACTATAGCAAATAAGCCATGAACTTCCCTATGCTTAAACCCATAATGACATCATGACAGCAAATAATGCACAGAAACCATTCATATCTACTTCACACTGTGCCCCTTCTACAAATACTCTGCATTAAAAAGATACTTGCCTACATATGGAAACACACTTTTGGAAGGTAGCTATATTGCACTAAGCATGCCTTTCCCCACAGGAATCCAGCACATCAGGTATTACAGTTTAAACCTGGTTAGCATTAACAACCTGGTGGTGCTGGGAAAAAAAAAAAAAAACAAACACAACAAAAACCCCCACAAACATACAACAAACAGAAATGCCTGAAATGAAACCTTCAAATAACATTACCCTAATTTCAGAAGGGATACTGTTTCACAAAACTATTCCCAAATGCCAGTTATCAGTGATTGTGTTGCTTATGCACTCAAATCTTTTGGTAACTCCAGCCCCAAGCCTTTTTTCTAGCAAATTTTATTGCCAGTAAAAATATTTCAGTACATTGCTAGAACCCTCTTAAGGGTTTTCTCTTGCTCCTCTCCAGATGCAAAATCTTTTAATAACATTTGGCGAGTTACCCTGTGCAGGTAATTCCACACTTTGCTTTTCCTACCAAAACAAACCACAGGTGCAGCATCTTACTACAGTCATGTACTTCAGGCACCTTGGGAAACGTTCTATTATCCTTTCTCTGCCTGCTTCATATATCCTGAGTGTTAAAGACAAAACTAGATAAATTAAATCATCAGCTGAGTGACTTTGATCCTCTCCTTAGCCATTCTTTCTTTAAGCTTCTCCCAATAACCTATGGAAACAGTTTTGACTGCAGTGTCAATCTAATGGTGATTGCAGCTTTTAGAAATCCAATCTGAGAAGATTCCAACCACCTCTAGTATTGCCTGAATTGTGTTCCTATCCTGAAGTGCAGTTGGGAACATGCCAAGGTCATCATTAAAATCTCACTTCTACCTTTTAACTGGAGAAGTTTTAAAAGCAATATACCAAATCGAGCTGTTTGCAAAGGTGTTTCCCTAAATCTGCACAGAACAGTTTACAGTTTAGTGATTAAGACATTACAAGTACACTAAAACAAGTCCCATTCCCTAGAAGCCATTGATTTGCTGTCCTGGGTCTGGCTGGAATGGAGCTAATTTTCTTCACAGCAGCCCGTAATGCACTGTGTTTTGGGTATGCGACTCAAAGTGTTGATAACAGACCAATGTTCTGGCTATTGCTGAACAGCTTGCACAATCTCCAGGTTTTCTTCTTCCTTACTCTAGATCCCCATCAAGTAGGCTGGTGGTGCACAAGTTGAGAGGGGACACTGGCAGGGTGACTGACCCAAACTGGCCCAAGGGATATGCCTTGGGTAGAGAAAGAATGGGGCGAGGGCTGTCTTCCAATGCAGCCACGGCTTGGAAACTGGCTGGGCATAGCTAAGCAATTGCCTCTGCATCATTGGTCTTCTCCCCTCAACCTGCTTAACTTACTAACCTACCTTTACATTGAACCACAAGTTTTCTCGCTTTTGCTCTTCCTATTCTCTCAAACCTGTCTCACTGAAGGGAGTAAACAAGTAGCTACCTGGGTGCTTAACTGCTGCCTGGAGTCAACCCACCATGCATGCCTTCTCAGACCCAGGAAAATATGTTAAGCTTGATTTTGAAAAAAAAAACAAAACAAAACAAGAATATCCATTTTCCCAATAATTCAGACACATAAAAAATACCACAAGTGCCATCATAATTACTTAAGTGTGCATAGCTTCCAGAACAGCAGAAATGCCACATGATTAATAGAATATTACACCATCTAGAGATCCTAAACATCTCACATACTATGCCTAATAAACTGCTTTCTGGTGGAAGTTAGAAAAAAACAAACACATCTGTTGACATACCAAATAAATTTAAAGGTATGCATGTATTCCAGTAAAAACAGATAAGCAAAGAACAAATCTATGTATTGAAGAAAAGTGAGCCCTTTCTCAGTGAGATAAATACTGCATTTGCAGGACTGTAACAGCTTTGCAACTGCTTATGCTAGCAGCAAATAATTTTTTTTAATAAGTATATGACCTATGCAGCTTATTCATATATGACAACTCCAAAAGTACCTACAAAGCAAGTCCATGATTAAAATTTGTATTTGAAAATTTACCCTTCAAACTAACAACAGTTATAAGCCACAACAGTGGAACACACACCTGATAATTTAAGACTTAGCTACTCTTCACAGAGCAATCATCAACAGCTCTGATGTTTTAAGCTACCTCACCTCCTTTCATGCTCTGCTCCTACGACCCTCAATGCTCTGTGCATCTGAATTAACCTTACTACACATGGTGGGCTTTTTCTTCTCCCAGGGCTTACTGCCACTCCCAAATTGTCAATGCAAAGCAAGACACAACCCTCGCTTTTATGGTGCTCTCAGCACGTAGCTTCTATAAAAGGCCTCCTCCTGTATTTTTGACCTCCTCCTCTAGGCTGGCAGTGTCACTAAAGCACAGCTGAAGGAGTATCAGGAATTCTGACGTTTCCAGAGAATTAAAAAAAAAAAAGCACAGCATGCTACTAAAGACAACCCTTGGTATGCAGATGAGTGGTGCTGCTGCATTTAGAATAAATGGCTACATCAAATGCACTAATAAGTGGTTTGGGTTTTTTATATCCTCTAGACAAAAAACAAACAAACAAACAAACAAAAAACACCCAACAACCAAAACAACTTCTGTATTTTGCTGAATCGAACACTAAACAGCCTCCTCAAGTTCCTCAAGTGTCACAGTAATAGGATTTTAAAAGTAAGCATGTCAAACAGTTTAAAAAACGTATTTTTTTTTTTTTAACTGCCAAAATTCAATTATGTATTTCTTTCCTTAAAAATCAGACGATTTCAAGTAGGCTGTCTGGGGGCCGAGTTTCCCGAAGACTCACTTCAACGCCTCCACCATTTGTCAGACTGTACATTAAAGGATGCACCCTTATTATTGTCCCTGGTGCTTTTGTTGTTCGGCCGGCCCGAATTAACTGAAAGCTAGTTACAGTCACACACCCCTATTTTTAATCACCTTATCCAGACACATTAAAACTTTAAATTAAAGTTATTAGAGTGAAATGCAAAGGCTTGCTTTGTGTGGGAAATTAGTCTGAGCTGCAGCTTTTTGATCCAGCCTGCACCAGCCGGCTGCCGCGACCAAGGACGGACCCCGAAGGGGACGGCGAGGGGTAACCGCATGCAGGCACCGGCACGCAGGTCACTCTCCCGTACAGTTCCTTTGCAACCTGCATTTTACACATAAGCGACTTTTATCTGTTTTTAACTCAAAGCGGCAGCCCAGGTGCCCCGGCGCACGACCGAGGCCCTGTCTGCCTTCCCTACACCGGCCCGGCCCGCCTTCCCCCGCAGCCCGGGGCAGCCGCCGGCCCTCATTTACCTGTCTCGTCCTCGTCGATGCGCAGCGCCATGGAGATGCACTCGAAGGCCCGCTTGTGACAGGCCCGCACAGTCTC